>JAWQFJ010034501.1:0-10000 GCA_034096865.1 Theodoxus fluviatilis | reverse complement strand
AGTCAGGCCTAACAACTCTTTCATGGCCTGTATAATCAATTCAGGCAGAGTTCTCTGCTAGTCAGGCCTAACAACTCTTTCATGGCCTGTATAAGCAATTCAGGCAGAGTTCTCTGCTAGTCAGGCCTAACAACTCTTTCATGGCCTGTATAAGCAATTCAGGCAGAGTTCTCTGCTAGTCAGGCCTAACAACTCTTTCATGGCCTGTATAATCAATTCAGGCAGAGTTCTCTGTAGTCAGGCCTAACAACTCTTTCATGGCCTGTATAAGCAATTCAGGCAGAGTTCTCTGCTAGTCAGGCCTAACGCTATGAAGTTTAGTTCATTTTAGCGCCGTGCCAGCTAGCAGCGTTATAAATAGTTTGACGCTATCAACTTAGTGATGCGTGATACCATTTCTCTTTTTGGTTGTAATTCCAAAACGAAAAAACAAATAACATCCCAAATTTAATTAACTGTTCCTTGGATGAAACTGTGATCTTGCATCAAATTTCACCAGAATCCGTTGTCAGTGTTTTGAGTTATGTAGCTAAATTATGGATTCACTAACGAATCGAGGGTAAAACATGGCGGTGGTAATGAGGATTTCCCTTTTAAAATGTGTCGCTTTTATTTCTTCCTCTCTTCCTCACACCTAATACAGTATGCAAAATGTCGGGTGCAGGACTCTGTGGCCTTGCCCCTTGCGGCTATTGGGTGCTGCGATCGCAGCTGCGCGCATTCGAGACACGCGTCCTTGATCAAGATGCTTTAATTTACTCACGTTCTTCCTCGTCCCGGAGTAAAACCGGGCAACTGCGAGAGCTGAGCCAGTAGGTTGTCAACTTTGATTTGGGGGCATTTATTTGCTGACTGGTTACACGATCCTTCAGAAGTTGAGATGGAGTTGAAACGACGGTGAGAGTAGCCGATGACCAAAAATAAAAGTGTGCGTCCTAAACACCTATCATTAGCTGAAAAGTCGAATATAAAAATAGTTTCTTTACCTTACCTATATAGCGGCTAGTTTCTTACCAGTTCACGTTCACTATCGTCATTTCCGATTCCAGTACACAGTCTAAATTTTACAGGTGATAGAAAAAGCGCAGTACCGTAGACGGGAACCGAACCAGCGACCTTTTGGTCAACGTCCAAGCCCAAGTTATTTGGCTCTGTATGAGAACATTCGCTCCCTATCGAATTCACAGAAGCACTTAATATAACAACTGTAATGGTCGCAATAGAAACGTAAACCCAAAGTTTTGCGAGAGTGAGATCCCGCCAGTGCAGCCGTGGTTATGAATGATTTTCAACCGCTGAAGAATTTTTATGCGGAGCTACAAGATGGATCTGTATGTCGAAAACCGGTATACATATTACACCAATGCTACTCACTGATATGGATGCAGAGAGAGAGAGAGAGAGAGAGAGAGAGAGAGAGAGAGAGAGAGAGAGAGAGAGAGAGAGAGAGAGAGAGAGAGAGACTGTCCAGTGGCTAGACTGTCTAATGGGTGGGTGGAATGGAAGTGGGGTAGGAAGATTGTGGGTGTTTTGTGTTTATACTTGGTTGTGACATCAAAGCTATTTGCAACATCCTAAATGGTGCTTTTGACCCCATTAGAATCTTTAGTAGCAATGATTGAAACTTATGTTTATGTTGAGGGTCGCTACAAAAAGCCAAATGCATCTCGGCCGAAGTAAAATATTTATTTAAAAATCAGACGTTTTGCCAATCCCGTTGTTTCTGAATTCTTGTTGTTATTTCCATTCTTAAAACAAATATTGCCACTGCTACGGCAGCAGCTACAGTTTGCTGCTACTGTTGCTTTCACAACTGCTTGTCCCACTCACATTGCAGCTATGAAATATGCTGCTGCTACTGCTATATCTGATACTATTTCGACTATCTCTACCACTATCGCTTCTCCCGCTGTAGGTTGTACTGCTGTATTTGCTACCACTACTGCTGCTACCACCACCACTGCTACTGCTACCCCCCTCAATACTACTGCTACCACCCCACTGCTACTGCTATCACCCCCACTGCTACTGCTACCACCCCCACTGCTGCTGCTTGATAACTGTCATTGTTGTGAATGATTCCCATAAATACGACTGTTTTGCTATGCAGCTCACGGCGTCGACGCCTGCCAGACGTCCAATCCAATCTACGCGTGCAGTGCGGAGCATGACCAGGCAGTCAAGGGCCTTCCCAACAACGACCCACGTGTGTGCAGGTAGGACTGCTTCCCTTACCCTGTGCACGATGGATGGATGGATGGAGTTTTACAGCCTATCAGCCTTTGTAGGCTATATAAGGCCAAGCAAGAAAATCACTAGAAGAGTTCCAAGTAAGTGCAATTCAAGTCACGATGTCCCTAGTTATTCGCCACTTACGAATCACGTAGGGAGACGCGGTGGGTCAATTCTTACCCCGGACCCACAGGGGGATCTCTGTGCACGAATCTAGACCCCCTTGTGGCTTGGGGGTAAGAATAGACCCACCGCGAGAAATGAGAGAAATGGTGACTTGACTTGCTCCAATTCTGACCAGCTTGGATGATTTTTTTTAATCAGTTGCCTCAAATAGCTGACACAGGCTGATCGGCCGTAAAACTTCATTCATCCATCCATCCGTCAGTCAGTCCAGCCAGCCAGCCAGCCAGCCAGCCAGCCAGCCATCACTCCATCCATCCATCCAGCCAGCCAGCCAGCCATCACTCCATTCATCCATCCATCTATCTCATCCATCCAACCATCCATCCATCATCACTCCACCCATCCATTCATTCATCCATCCATTCATCCATCCATGCATTCATCCATCCATCCATCCGTCCGTCCATCCATTCATCCATCATCCATCATCCATCAACACAGTTTAACACGAGTGTGCAATTTGGATGTCGCTATCAAATGATAATGATCACAAGCCATGACTCTCTCTAGAGTTTAATGCAGTTCAATCCTGTTAGAGCGCTCGTGTTATGTGTCTGTGCCACCATGTGTGTGTGTAAATGTGTGTGTGTTTGTGTGTGTGCGTGCGTGCGTGCGTGTGTGTGTGTGTGTGTGTGTGTGTGTGTGTAAATGTGTGTGTGCGTGTTTGTGTACGTGTGTGAGAGTGTATGTTTGTGTATGTGTATATGTGTGTCTGTGTGCCTCCTGTGCGTGCATGCGTGTGTATATGTGTGTTTGTGTGCGTGTGTGTGTGTGTGTGTGTGTGTGTGTGTGTGTGTGTGCATGTGTGAATGTACACGTGTGTGTGAGAGAGAGTGTATGTATATGTGTATGTGTTTGTGTGCGTGTGCGTGTGTGTGTGCATGTGTGAATGTACACGTGTGTGTGTGTGTGAGAGAGAGTGTATGTATATATGTATGTGTTTTTGTGTATGTCTGTATATATATGTATCTGTGAATGAGAGAGAGAGAGAGAGAGAGAGAGAGAGAGAGAGAGAGGGGGGGGGCTACAAGCACTGACATATAATAAAACGTTATTCATTCATTCATCATCCATCCATACATTTATTTATTAATTCATTCATCATTCATCATTCGTTCGTTCACTCATTCAATGGGAAGACGTGCTCTACAGGGCCAGGAAGGACTTCGTGCAGTGTGCCGAGGCCACGGCTTGCATGTGTGGTGTGACCACCTCCACGCCGGTCCTCAGAGCCATCACCATCAAGGTCGGCAACTACCACGCCTACGGCTGTCCGGCGGGTAAGACTCGGCAGTCCATGCGGCACTCAAGAACTAAAGGAAAAAAGGGAGCAGAAAAACTTTGGTCAAAATTGTTCTCGCAACGGCTTGATCTGCTCGACGGTTCCAACTACTCACAAAACACTGGTGCACGTCGTGTGTTGTTGCCTCTCATGGACTCATGGGGAATTGGGGCGTCCTGAACTTTGTCTTCCAATGACATGGCAAAGTAAAACCTCTTTTCGTGTCTTTTGTGGCTTATCGCGATAGGCGTTATCTCTGAGATAGAGAGAGAGAGAGAGCGAGAGAGAGAGAGAGGGAGAGAGAGAGATAGAGAGAGAGGGAGAGAGAGAGAGAGAGAGAGAGAGAGAGAGAGAGAGAGAGAGAGAGAGAGAGAGAGAGGGAGAGAGGGAGAGAGAGAGAGAGAGAGAAAGAGAGAGAGAGAGAGGGAGAGAGAGAGAGAGAGAGAGAGAGAGAACTACTGGAGAAAAAACGAACACGAGAGGCGAATGCTGTCAAAAAGAAAAATGAAAACAGAAAACTTAAATCAGTCCCTGGAGGGGCCTAGAGAAACAGATCAAACAACAATGACCCTCTTTTATGATGCAAATCAAGATTTTGAAATAACCTCTCGGTAGCACACACATTCACGCGCATAAAAAAGCAGTTTATCTGCACACACAAAGTATATCTCCTCTCGGCAAATACACGTATTTCTCGCTTGTGTACTACATGTGCATGGTTGGGCTCTTGATGGAAGTTAGCATGGCAAAGTCACGACTTCATAGACTGAAATGACAATAATATATTCGACGATGACTTTGAAGATAGCGACAAAGCAATCATAATCGTAAAAATGACGACAGCGATGACGACGACGATAATGATGAAGATTATTATGAGAGAGGTGATGGCGGAGATAGTTTTGATGGTGGCGGTGGCTGCGGAGGTTCTGATTTACCTATGGGTTAGAAGCAGTGATGACGATGACACCTCCGATCATACTGATCAATCTCTTATTCCACTGAGAAAGATCATGCATTCCTTGTGTTTTACAGTGGAAAACATGGGAAATTTGACAGTGTCACCTGGAATGAAGTGTAAGTCTCCATTAGTTTCTATTTTCATGTTGTGCTATCTACTCTGACATCATATTCACGCCATTTAATCTACATTGTCAACGGCTTGCATCTGAACTAAAACTAATAATTAAATCCTTTACTTTGCGTCGACGTGCATAACAGTGAAACGCGATCCGTATCGTTTCTACATCCACATTGCCATTATGTTCCTACTTTTATTAATCTGTTTCAGTACCTTTGACAGGAATGTTTTTGCAGGGGGAGACCCCTTCATAGCATGTAAGTTCTTTATGTCTAAACACCATTATTTACTCTCGCTGCATGTTTTTGCCTTCTAGGCAGCAACAACGTGACAGGAACAGATGCGGAGGCAGCGGAGATTAGTCTGGGCCTCGCAATAGGTGAGCAAAGTTCTGATCACTTTAACTTTAGACCTTCAAGGCATTGTGAAGTCCTACTATTTTTATATAGAAATAAAGGAACCTCTGCAAGTAACAGAGATCGCTCGCTGTCTCGCAATAGCCAAGTGAAGTTCTGGTTACATGAGGCACGAGACCTAGGCATTGTTAGGTAAACTTTCAGGGAAACATTTGCAAGTCTTGGTTTTGCAATAGAAGGGGAAAACCCTTGTCACATTGAAGTGCTTTTCCCAGGCATCGTTTGGCAAATCTTTAAGCAAATAAAAAAACCTCTGCAAAGTTCTGGTTTCACAATTGGTGGTTGAAGTCCAAGTCACACTCAATGAACTCCTTGGCAGTCCAAAGCACTACCCTTTCCGGAAAGGGGGGACCCTCACAAGCATTAAAGATCAGTCTTTATATCGCTATGCGTGAGAGGAATTCAGGTCACGTTGACTCGAAACATCCAGCGCTAAGATCCAAAACACCTTTCCGAATTAGGGAAACATTGCACAGTCATAGTACGCTCTTTTGAAATAAGTGGCAGCGATATCTGGCTCACTTTCACTCTTTACGAGTAAAGTTTAGATCAGACTATCACAACTCGCAGACATGATAAGCTCTTGTCTTTATTGAATTATGAAGACTTGTCTACGGTCATATGATTATGACCTTTCAGAACGACAAGACATGTCAGTCACTAGCGTTTGAAAGTTACTCGATTTAGTCATATCCGTAGCCAGATCGTGCCTACGTTTTTTTAGATAACCTGTTGCCTGTGTGACTGCAAAAAATAACTGGTTTTACAAAACAAGCTGTAAAGAGTAACTTATATATCGGGTAAGCGGTTCGTTTTTTAATTACTGAGAGATACGATCAATCACTTTACTACTTTATTGATATTTATTAATATTCAATTACACGCTTTGACATGAAGGACTGCTCTGCGTTTTTGAAAAGTAAATTTACATATTAGACTTTACAATTTAAGTAAACTGTAATTGACAAGACTTAAAGCAAAAATGGAGTGAATTTCATGTGATCATGTAATCCACTGTTAACAATCCCCTATATCTCCCAATGTCAAGCTTACAGTCAGTACAATGCTTTTCTCGTAGACTCTCTCATTGCACCTACTTTCCTTCTTTCATCACGAGTATATTTAAGGTTTTTTTTTTAATTTTCTTCTGTTTGGATGCATGGTATGCTTTTTATGCAGATATGTAATGAAATTTGTTATTGCATAAGGCCACCGTCCGACAATACTCTCCTGTCTTCAAGTAACCATATATCCCTGCCTCTCCCAACACCTATACCACCCACCACCCAACCCCATCTCCTCCCCCACCAACACCTTTTCCTTCCAGCCCCCTATAACTTTCCTTCCAATAGCAGAAAAAAAGGAATGCATATACACAAGTACCCACAAACGAACATGCAAACACAAATACACATACATTTTCATAAACACGCACACATGCACACACCCGCAAAAGGAAAACTGGACATACGGACACACGCACGCGCGCATGCGCATGCATGAACGCACGCATGCATGCACACACACGCACACATAGTCACCAACTCACACACAAACTGCAAACATACACACAAACACACACACACACACATACATACACATACACACACTCACACACACACACACACACACACACACACACACACACACACAAACACACACACACACAACACACACACACACACACACACACACACACAATATATACACACACACTCACACACACACACACACACGCACACACACACACACATACACACATACACACACACTCACACACACACACACACACACACACACACACACACTCACACACACTCACACACAACTACACTACACTAAACTGCAATGCAGCACACCGCAACTAAAGAGCACAACACAACACGACACAACTACAGAGCAAGCAAGCAGACGAACCCAGAAGAAAGGTGACAGGGGACGTGTTATCTGTGCCAGCCCCCGAGGTGGCGGAGGAGGAGGCGCGGTGTGCAGGCGTCAAGAAGTGCTACGAACAGGCAGACAGGGACGGAGGCACTGCGCTCTTCAACAAAGACCTCAAAGAACTCTGCAGGTAGCTTGTCCTTGTTTGGTCATCCTCTTCTACATCCTTGTCTTTGTCACCAGTCTTTGTTATTCTCATCATGCTTCTTGCGAGGTTTTTCTCATTACCGTACGCAGTTATTCTGATAGCAATCCTTGTTCTTGCCGTGACAGCCCTCGCCTTGCTTTTCGCTAACCTGTTTGTCTCGTCAAAAGTCGGGCTCCTTTAGGAGGTGCTCTGTGGCCGAGCGGTCAGAGCGTTTGTCCTGCAGTCGCTTGCGGCTAATGGGTACGGTGTTCGAAACTGCGCAGATCCTAGAGTTGCATCCTTGGGCAAGGTGCCTCACACACATTGCCTCTCCTTGGGCAAGGTGCTTCACCCACATTGCCTCTCCTTGGGCAAGGTGCTTCACCCACATTGCCTCTCCTTGGGCCAGTGCTTCACCCACACTGCCTCTCCTTGGGCAAGGTGCTTCACCACATTGCCTCTCCTTGGCAAGGTGCCTCACCCACATTGCCTCTCTTGGGCAAGGTGCCTCACCCACATTGCCTCTCCTTGGGCAAGGTGCTTCACCCACACTGCCTCTCCTTGGGCAAGGTGCTTCCACCCACACTGCCTCTCCTTGGGCAAGGTGCTTCACCCACACTGCCTCTCCTTGGGCAAGGTGCTTCACCCACATTGCCTCTCCTTGGGCAAGGTGCTTCACCCACATTGCCTCTCCTTGGGCAAGGTGCTTCACCCACATTGCCTCTCCTTGGGCAAGGTGCCTCACACACATTGCCTCTCATATCGAGGAGTAAAACCGGTCACTGGGCGCTGCATAGCGGCGACCGGGGGTTAAATTCCCCCCAAAGAATTTCCTATTTTTTAACCTCAATATACTAATGCAACATGATTTGACATTGCGTCTTTCTTGAAAAGACGAGAAGACGTCAATATATTAATATTAGGAGTAGTACAGGGTGTGGTTTTTTAACTGGAGATTAAGGAATTTTGGAATGAGTGGACTTTAGCTAAGGGCAGCGGGAGCTTCATATGTTTGGATAGAGTCAATAAATCCATCATTAATTAAACCACTTCTGACTGATGCCACCGGAGCAAAACAATAGGCCTACCTGTTGCCCGGCTTTGAAACGAAAGGTTCAAATTTTGATAGTTTTTCATATTTAAATTATGTCCGGTTTTTCTTCAGTTCTAGTAAAGTTTCCTTTCGACCGAGCTGGTGAATGTGGTCACTTTGTACGAAAATGGTATGGATGGATGCAAGAAGTCGCACTTGTGTTACGACTGTACACTTTGCTGGTCCGAAAAGAGTAGATGTATATCAAAGTCAGTGCTTCGTAGTCAGCTATTTACAGAGGACAGAGGCTACTCGGGCTATAACTATCAGTCTGTTGGTGTTACTTAGGTTATCACCACCAGTCTGTCTGGGTTACTCAGGGCTATTTAGGGCTATCACTACCAGTATGTTGGTGTTACTTAGGTTATCACCACCAGTCTGTCTGGGTTACTCAGGGCTATTAGGGCTATCACTACCAGTATGTTGGTGTTACTCAGGGCAATTTAGGGCTATCACTACCAGTATGTTGGTGTTAATCGTGGCTATTTAGGGCTATGTCAGACTGTTTATGTTACTCAGGGCTATTCGGTGTTATCTCTACCAATCTGTCTGTGTTACTAGGGGTTATTCAAGGCTACCAGTACTAGTCTGTTTGTGTTACTCAGGGCTATCTCGACTAGTCGGTTTACGTTACTCAGGGCTATTCAGGGTTATCTCTACCTATCTATGTTACTGGGGGTTATTCACGGCTATCCCTTCCAATGTATTTGTGTTACTCAGGGTGCAGGACAACTTCATACGCTGTGGGGAGAGGACCTACTGCAACTGCGGTTTGCTGAAGACAGCACAGGTCCAGGACTCCATAGAGTTCCAGCGCTCACTTCGCAGCTTCCTGTGTGACCATGGTGAGAGGAAGAGATGTTTTGGAATATGGAAACATTTTTTGGGGGGGTAAAGGTCGAGAAAATTCACCCAAAAGGGAAAGAAGTGTGCGTGTGTGATTTAATTCGAAAATAAAAAACACACAAAAAGTGTAATTGTGTCTGATTAAATCATAGATGGTTATTCTTCAACGGCTGTGACGTTTTTCCCTCACTTTCGACAAACTGTCCTGAGCCAAAGATACAACAGTCTAAATCGACGCAGTTTCATCAAATCATTGTAGAGAGGATTATTGTGTTTGTTGAACTTAGAAATTGTCGCTTATTTCTCAGTTTGTGTGGGTATGTTTCAGTAGAGGTCCTTGATAACCTGAAATAAAACGAAAACTTATTTCTCAAAAGCTGAAAATATAATGAGGCTTGATTCCTATCACATGTCTATAATGAAACTAATATATCATTTTGGTAATTTTCATCTTTTCATGTACAGTTCTACCTGGCTTTTCGGAGTACGAGTGTGGTAAGTAACAGTTATAGACCGCAGGGCGTGGCATCGGATCGTTCAGGTCCGCTCAGCCAAAATATGGACGATGTTCCCATATTATATTATGATAGTACATGGTATTGGGGATTGAAAACAACAAAGTTCCCTCTTCGATCGTATCTATTAAACAGTGAAAAATGACTTTTAAAAGTGCGAATTTGTATGATTCAAAACTATACAGGAGTTACTTCCCGTGACACATTTTCGTAGTTTTGGCCAATCAGAAATTAGGTCAGATTTACGGCGGAGATTTCACCATGGCAGCGTGTGCATGGGC
>JAWQFJ010034496.1:0-11611 GCA_034096865.1 Theodoxus fluviatilis | reverse complement strand
TTGGTTTCACATCAATATTGTTCATCATCAGTGGATCAATCTTGCGCTAGGCAGAATTACACGAATACAGTACTGTTCTTGCTCATACTCGCGCTCGGCAGTAGGAGAAGAGGTTATCTGCCTTACCTTCTGAGACTCACAGACACGTGCAAAATGTCCGATCTTGGTGCACTTTTTGCATATCTTGCCTCAAGCTGGGCACTCATTGTTACGATGGGTAGGGAAACCACAGTAACGGCACGGTCGCGTTGAACTGAGGGCTGTCGATCCGCCACAAGAGCTGTAAGAATCGCCTCAGGAATCGCCACTACCGCGTGATCGGCCACGGTAATCACCACCACAGGAACTGCAACCTGGTTGACGATTTGTAAAGGAGGAACCACCACTGCTCTTGCCACGGAAGTTACCACCTTGCTGTCGCCCGTCTGCAGTAACAACTTGCACGGACGTCTTGATGGAGTTGGTCACGGCACCACGCTCCATTTCTGTTGCTCTGGCCTCGGAGATTTCATCTGCACGGGCCTCGTCAAGCACTTGCTTGAGCTTGTAGTTGTCCTTTAACGCCTTGCGACGCAGTCTTGTCGACGTACAACCTTGCAAGATCTGTGAGAGAATCTCGCCGTCTTTGTCATGGAACTCACGCGTTGCCGCCAGAACTCGCAAACGTGTATGAAACGCATCAATGGACTCTTGCTTCTGCTGGACTGCTTGGCGAAACTTGAAAATTTCGTATGTTACATTCTTCTGAGGGGTGAAATAATCCAAGAAGGATTTCTTCAATGCATCATACGTAATTTCTCCCCTTTGTTCATCAGAAAAACCGTCGTAATTTCAAAGCAATCCTCACCGGCGTAGTGAAGGAGCAAAGCACGTTTCCGAGCATCGTTGGTGATGTTGAGGGCATGGAGAAAATTCTGAAATCGATCAATCCATTTCTGCCAGCGAAAACCAGAGTTTTGTCCTTCACAGTGAACGTCAAATCGAGGAAAATTAGGCAAACTAGACATGTTTTTCTTCTCAAACGTCAAACAATTCCGTTCGGCTTCTTTTCTGTAAATCCTCGTCGCCATTTTGTTGTGTTGCACACTGTTACACGCACAAATCTGACACGCAGATCTCAGTTCTTGGTTTCTTGGCTTTATTCTCGATGCCGCTTTCTTAACTGTTCTCGTCTCTGTCCTACGTCACTTTCTTCATTACGTCATCGTCACTAGAAACTGTCTGTCTCGGTCTAGTCTGATTTGTGCAAGGATACAACAATACCCTCTCAATCTATGCCTTGGAATTGTTAGAAGACCCTTTGTAGCAGACCAAAGGTTACGACCTGGCTGGTATCCATCTAGCAGGTCACACAGACAGTACAGAGGAATTTATGTTCAATGCGATGGTGCACTGGGAGCCAGTAGAGACGTCGCAGGATAGGTGAAATATGAACTTTCTTGGGCAGTCTCGCTACAATCCTTCATTCCTTGTTCTGTAGACATAGAGGCAACTAACGTGATGTTGACTTACTCCTGCAAGGAAAATATTGCAATAATCAAGGTGTGAAATAACTTGAGTGTGTTCACCCACAGCCTGTTGTATGCCGCGGGGAGATGAGATGTTGAAATGAGAGCACAAACCTCCACCAAGGATGCGAACACTGTCTTCCATGACCTGTATAGTTGAGTTCATTTGAGCGTCTGCTGGAAATTTCTGAGTGCAGAACACATATGCCGGTGTCAACAATAGTTTGACACATCATCGACTTTGTGATAAGCGAAGAGACATATCTTTATGCTTGTAATTCCAAATCCAGATAACATGCAACCTCCCAAATTTAACTAATTGTTCCTTGGATGAATCCTTGACCTTGCACTAAATTTTATCTGAATCTGTTTTGAACATTTGAGTTACTTTACCAAATAACTAACTAGTGAACTGAAGGTTAAATGTGACCTCCTTGGCGGAGGTAATAAGAACAGTCCCATGACCAGGGGGTAAAACTGTGTGCAGTTAGAGCACCCATCAATGGATGAAAATTCATTGTACATAAAAAGAATATCAGAAAAGCTTCCAGAGACAGGCCACACTAGTGGACTTGTCCGAGGAGAGGGGTGTGGGAAAGACGGCCAAGCTGGCGGGCCACACTAGTGGACTTGTCCGAGGAGAGGGGTGTGGGAAAGACGGCCAAGCTGGCAGGCCACACAAGCTAGAGGGCCATGGCATTTGACTAGCAAAGAATCTTGGTCGGATAATTCACAGTGAATTTGCAGTTACTCGCACACAAAATGACAAAAGAATCTGGAGATTCAATAAAAACTCGTCAAAATGCACCTTGGCCTGCCAGTTTGGGCTGTCTTTCTCGCACCCCTCTCATCAGATCAGTCCACCAGTGTGGCTCATCCTTGGAAGCTTTTCCAGAATATCTTCACCTTTATCCACTTTTTTCCCCCCTGCATTTTGTAGCTGGAGCCGCAATGGTCGCAAGATCCTCAGTGCTTGCACGGACAACACGGTGGCGGTGTGGGATGTTGCCGAAAGCGAGTGTGAGAAAGTTTTCGCTTCCCCTCACCTGTTCTCAAAGTCCAGTTCAACCCCAGAAACAGGTCAGTAGGAATCGGGTCAGTGTGTGAGTGTGAGAGACAGTGAGTGTGTTTGGGATGGGTGGGTGTGATTGTGATTGTGTGTGTGAGAGTGGATGAGTATGTGTGTTTGTGTGTGTGTGTGTGTGTGTGTGTGTGTGTCTGTCTCTGTGTTTGGGGTAACTGTAGGTGTGGTGTGATTGTGTGTGTGAGAGTGGATGTGTTTGTGTGTGTGTGTCTGTCTGTCTCTGTGTTTGGGGTAACTGTGGGTGTGGTGTGATTGTGTGTGTGTGTGTGAGAGTGGATGTGTGTGTGTGTGTCAGTCTCTGAGTTTGGGGTAACTGTGGGTGTTGTGTGATTTTGTGTGTGTGTGTGTGTGTGTGTGTGTGTGTGAGTGGACGTGTATGTGTGTTTGTGTGTGTGTGTGTGTCTCTGTGTTTGGGGTAACTGTGGGTATGATGTGATTGTGTGTGTGTGTCTGTGTGTGTGTGTGTGTGTGTGTGTTTGTGTGTGTGTGTGTGTATGTGTGTGAGTGGATGTGTATGTGTGTTTGTGTGTTTGTGTGTGTGAGTGTGTGTCTGTCTCCATGTTTGGGGTAACTGTGGATGTGGTGGGATTTTGTGTGTGTGTGTGTGTGTGTGTGTGTGTGTGTGTGTGTGTGTTTGTGTGTGTGTCAAGGAGTACTCTATCATAGGAGATGCACCACAGATTTCTAGCCTGTGCTAGCAAAGGCCAGTCTTATCGCTGGTACTACTTGTCTCGCGCCGACTGACCTGCGGATGAATCTTCGCTTAGTTGAAATCAGTATTTTCGATATTGATATGAGTGAGTCTCTAAACGTCAAATGGCCAACTGGTACATTTTTAAAATGGTATTTACACCAATAACTAATTAACCTACATGCTTCTTTTGCAGGTGTGTAAAGTCACAAATGGTCAAATAGATAGTTTTTATGCAGTTTCCATTGTCACTGTTTGTGCGATAGTGAATAAATAGATTTAAAGGTAACATTTCCAGGAAAACAGAGACTTCAAAACGTTACACGACAGACAGTGCCTCACATTACCTAAAATAACAGGAACAGAATCGCTCTTAAATTGAAACCCAATTGTTGTTTCAGGAAATAAAGTGTTGTCTTCAATAATTTGCCAGATATGAGGATTTCCATTTTTATATTCTTTGACTTTGAACGCCAGAAACTTCGTGAATACAAGCGTAACAGACTTTGTCGACAGCAGAGTCTGCAAACCGAAAATTGCTACCGGCAAACCACAGAATTATTTTCACTGAAAATTTTCCATCGGTTGGGTATTGCAACAAAGAGTTAGTGTGTGAAATATAACAAGTTAGAATGCTTTTATTCACAACTGCCACCGACTTTTGTTTTTGGCAAAAATCCTTGGTCAGTTCGACCGTTTGTTTTTTTTCTTCAAATTTATCCCCAAAAATGTGTGATTCCGAATTTTCTTCGATCTGCAATTTATAACCGCAACAAACCAGTTAATACTGGATTTATTGCGGCCGAGTTTAATTTTCCACATGGATATTCGAAAATGTGGTAAGTGTTTGAATCTTTCTCCTTTGGTATTAATTTTTGGTTACGCTTGTGGGGTTTGGACAGATTGTTCGCTCTTACCCTGTTCTGGGTATGTTTATATATGCTGTTAGGAGCCTTTTTGAGCCGAAATGAACGATTCACGGTTTAAATATTTGCTTTTCAACAAGACGTGTGTGCGATGTCAAGTTTGGGCTGAGTAGATTGCAACAGGTTTAGTTTGACTATAAAAAATGTCATGGATGAAAATACAAGCCCATTACGTCCGCGGCTACACGTGGCTTATTACACGAAGCTTGCATTTGGCGAGCTTCGCATTTGGTTGGTTTCTTCTAAACAATCGTCCGTTGAAGTTTCTCATTGGATCAAGTTGAAACTTTACAACTCATTAGAGGAAAGATTGCTCTTTTGTTCGGTGTCTGTTAGAACTTCCGATGAAAACCGAAAGACGAGTTATTGATGAAAGTTCGAATACCAACTTTTGAACTTTACACAGCTCCTAAGCACACATTTCTCAATAAACTATCTTTTTGAGTTAGGTACACACAGTTAAAGTGTCAGTCTTCATAATAATACCAAAATAGTGACAATTCAAGCACTTTTTTGAAACTGGGTTTTTGTAACGTTTTTGCCACGACGTTTAGAGACTTACTCATATGAAGTTTAAAGACCATTAAAACATGATTTTGAAACACGTTTTATTAGAATTTGTCACCTATTTTGTTGATTTGATGATTTTGTTCGTTTAAACCGCGCACTCTGTTATGTACGCATGTATCAGGAACCGGAAGTAAGCATTATTGTTGATGGCTGCAGTTGTGAATTGAATTGTTTAGATATTGCTTTCTGTGGATTTATGGATACTTAAACAGTGTTTTTTTCGATGTTTTGATTCTGGGATGTTTGCTACAGATCTTATGTATGTTGTATGGATAGAAAATGGTGAATAAGTGTGGTATAGTAGAGTGTAACGGGAACTACAACAAGAACAACACATGCCTTGTGTTGAAACTTCCAACTGATGCAGCTGAGAGACAGACTTGGATTAATGTACTTCCTCCAAGTAAAGATTTTGTGATCGACCCTGACAAGTTCTTCATTTGTGAGAGGCACTGGAACGAATGCTACGAAGTTCATACGTTTCCTGGAGGTCGCACACGACCTAAGCATCCGCCGAGTGTCTTCCCTCAAATCCCAAAATCGTGCATGCCAACGCCGAAAGCTCAACCAAGATCCACGGATGTTACAAACATTGAAGCAAGGCAACTGGAACATTTGAGGAAAGTGGATGGAATTGAAACCTTCGCAAGTTTTAATCCTGAGAAAGCTCTGAGAAAAACATACAAAGACGTGATCATTACAAGATCCGAAAAACATTTTGTGTGTGTCTTCATGAAAGAGGATTTTAGTGAAGCAAATATTTCTGTTATTGTTGAAAACAGGCAGACTCTGACTTGCCCTGTAACTCTCAAAGCGTTCAAAAACGGAATCAGAGTGCCTCTTGGAAATTTTCTCCATCCTAACAATGGGTTCAATTCCTACCAGGTAATAAATGTGTGTGTGTGTCTGATGGTACGTGTGAGTATACATACATGTGTGCTACTGTGTATGGTTCAATCAGAGTGTGTGTTTTGACACTGTATCAAAACACACACACTCTGATTGAACCATACACAGTAGCACACATGTATGTATACTCACACGTACCATCAGACACACACACACATTTATTACCTGGTAGGAATTGAACCCATTGTTAGGATGGAGAAAATTTCCAAGAGGCACTCTGATTCCGTTTTTGAACGCTTTGAGAGTTACAGGGCAAGTCAGAGTCTGCCTGTTTTCAACAATAACAGAAATATTTGCTTCACTAAAATCCTCTTTCATGAAGACACACACAAAATGTTTTTCGGATCTTGTAATGATCACGTCTTTGTATGTTTTTCTCAGAGCTTTCTCAGGATTAAAACTTGCGAAGGTTTCAATTCCATCCACTTTCCTCAAATGTTCCAGTTGCCTTGCTTCAATGTTTGTAACATCCGTGGATCTTGGTTGAGCTTTCGGCGTTGGCATGCACGATTTTGGGATTTGAGGGAAGACACTCGGCGGATGCTTAGGTCGTGTGCGACCTCCAGGAAACGTATGAACTTCGTAGCATTCGTTCCAGTGCCTCTCACAAATGAAGAACTTGTCAGGGTCGATCACAAAATCTTTACTTGGAGGAAGTACATTAATCCAAGTCTGTCTCTCAGCTGCATCAGTTGGAAGTTTCAACACAAGGCATGTGTTGTTCTTGTTGTAGTTCCCGTTACACTCTACTATACCACACTTATTCACCATTTTCTATCCATACAACATACATAAGATCTGTAGCAAACATCCCAGAATCAAAACATCGAAAAAAACACTGTTTAAGTATCCATAAATCCACAGAAAGCAATATCTAAACAATTCAATTCACAACTGCAGCCATCAACAATAATGCTTACTTCCGGTTCCTGATACATGCGTACATAACAGAGTGCGCGGTTTAAACGAACAAAATCATCAAATCAACAAAATAGGTGACAAATTCTAATAAAACGTGTTTCAAAATCATGTTTTAATGGTCTTTAAACTTCATATGAGTAAGTCTCTAAACGTCGTGGCAAAAACGTTACAAAAACCCAGTTTCAAAAAAGTGCTTGAATTGTCACTATTTTGGTATTATTATGAAGACTGACACTTTAACTGTGTGTACCTAACTCAAAAAGATAGTTTATTGAGAAATGTGTGCTTAGGAGCTGTGTAAAGTTCAAAAGTTGGTATTCGAACTTTCATCAATAACTCGTCTTTCGGTTTTCATCGGAAGTTCTAACAGACACCGAACAAAAGAGCAATCTTTCCTCTAATGAGTTGTAAAGTTTCAACTTGATCCAATGAGAAACTTCAACGGACGATTGTTTAGAAGAAACCAACCAAATGCGAAGCTCGCCAAATGCAAGCTTCGTGTAATAAGCCACGTGTAGCCGCGGACGTAATGGGCTTGTATTTTCATCCATGACATTTTTTATAGTCAAACTAAACCTGTTGCAATCTACTCAGCCCAAACTTGACATCGCACACACGTCTTGTTGAAAAGCAAATATTTAAACCGTGAATCGTTCATTTCGGCTCAAAAAGGCTCCTAACAGCATATATAAACATACCCAGAACAGGGTAAGAGCGAACAATCTGTCCAAACCCCACAAGCGTAACCAAAAATTAATACCAAAGGAGAAAGATTCAAACACTTACCACATTTTCGAATATCCATGTGGAAAATTAAACTCGGCCGCAATAAATCCAGTATTAACTGGTTTGTTGCGGTTATAAATTGCAGATCGAAGAAAATTCGGAATCACACATTTTTGGGGATAAATTTGAAGAAAAAAAACAAACGGTCGAACTGACCAAGGATTTTTGCCAAAAACAAAAGTCGGTGGCAGTTGTGAATAAAAGCATTCTAACTTGTTATATTTCACACACTAACTCTTTGTTGCAATACCCAACCGATGGAAAATTTTCAGTGAAAATAATTCTGTGGTTTGCCGGTAGCAATTTTCGGTTTGCAGACTCTGCTGTCGACAAAGTCTGTTACGCTTGTATTCACGAAGTTTCTGGCGTTCAAAGTCAAAGAATATAAAAATGGAAATCCTCATATCTGGCAAATTATTGAAGACAACACTTTATTTCCTGAAACAACAATTGGGTTTCAATTTAAGAGCGATTCTGTTCCTGTTATTTTAGGTAATGTGAGGCACTGTCTGTCGTGTAACGTTTTGAAGTCTCTGTTTTCCTGGAAATTTTACCTTTAAATCTATTTATTCACTATCGCACAAACAGTAACAATGGAAACTGCATAAAAACTATCTATTTGACCATTTGTGACTTTACACACCTGCAAAAGAAGCATGTAGGTTAATTAGTTATTGGTGTAAATACCATTTTAAAAATGTACCAGTTGGCCATTTGACGTTTAGAGACTCACTCATATCAATATCGAAAATACTGATTTCAACTAAGCGAAGATTCATCCGCAGGTCAGTCGGCGCGAGACAAGTAGTACCAGCGATAAGACTGGCCTTTGCTAGCACAGGCTAGAAATCTGTGGTGCATCTCCTATGATAGAGTACTCCTTGACACACACACAAACACACACACACACACACACACACACACACACACACACACACAAAATCCCACCACATCCACAGTTACCCCAAACATGGAGACAGACACACACTCACACACACAAACACACAAACACACATACACATCCACTCACACACATACACACACACACACACAAACACACACACACACACACACACACAGACACACACACACAATCACATCATACCCACAGTTACCCCAAACACAGAGACACACACACACACAAACACACATACACATCCACTCTCACACACACACACACACACACACACACACAAAATCACACAACACCCACAGTTACCCCAAACTCAGAGACTGACACACACACACACATCCACTCTCACACACACACACACACAATCACACCACACCCACAGTTACCCCAAACACAGAGACAGACAGACACACACACACAAACACATCCACTCTCACACACACAATCACACCACACCTACAGTTACCCCAAACACAGAGACAGACACACACACACACACACACACACACACACACACACACAAACACACATACTCATCCACTCTCACACACACAATCACAATCACACCCACCCATCCCAAACACACTCACTGTCTCTCACACTCACACACTGACCCGATTCCTACTGACCTGTTTCTGGGGTTGAACTGGACTTTGAGAACAGGTGAGGGGAAGCGAAAAACTTTCTCACACTCGCTTTCGGCAACACCCCACACCGCCACCATGTTGTCCGTGCAAGCACTGAGGATCTTGCGACCATTGCGGCTCCAGCTACAAAATGCAGGGGGGAAAATAAGTGGATAAAGGTGAAGATATTCTGGAAAAGCTTCCAAGGATGAGCCACACTGGTGGACTGATCTGATGAGAGGGGTGCGAGAAAGACAGCCCAAACTGGCAGGCCAAGGTGCATTTTGACGAGTTTTTATTGAATCTCCAGATTCTTTTGTCATTTTGTGTGCGAGTAACTGCAAATTCACTGTGAATTATCCGACCAAGATTCTTTGCTAGTCAAATGCCATGGCCCTCTAGCTTGTGTGGCCTGCCAGCTTGGCCGTCTTTCCCACACCCCTCTCCTCGGACAAGTCCACTAGTGTGGCCCGCCAGCTTGGCCGTCTTTCCCACACCCCTCTCCTCGGACAAGTCCACTAGTGTGGCCTGTCTCTGGAAGCTTTTCTGATATTCTTTTTATGTACAATGAATTTTCATCCATTGATGGGTGCTCTAACTGCACACAGTTTTACCCCCTGGTCATGGGACTGTTCTTATTACCTCCGCCAAGGAGGTCACATTTAACCTTCAGTTCACTAGTTAGTTATTTGGTAAAGTAACTCAAAATGTTCAAAACAGATTCAGATAAAATTTAGTGCAAGGTCAAGGATTCATCCAAGGAACAATTAGTTAAATTTGGGAGGTTGCATGTTATCTGGATTTGGAATTACAAGCATAAAGATATGTCTCTTCGCTTATCACAAAGTCGATGATGTGTCAAACTATTGTTGACACCGGCATATGTGTTCTGCACTCAGAAATTTCCAGCAGACGATCAAATGAACTCAACTATACAGGTCATGGAAGACAGTGTTCGCATCCTTGGTGGAGGTTTGTGCTCTCATTTCAACATCTCATCTCCCCGCGGCATACAACAGGCTGTGGGTGAACACACTCAAGTTATTTCACACCTTGATTATTGCAATATTTTCCTTGCAGGAGTAAGTCAACATCACGTTAGTTGCCTCTATGTCTACAGAACAAGGAATGAAGGATTGTAGCGAGACTGCCCAAGAAAGTTCATATTTCACCTATCCTGCGACGTCTCTACTGGCTCCCGGTGCACCATCGCATTGAACATAAATTCCTCTGTACTGTCTGTGTGACCTGCTAGATGGATACCAGCCAGGTCGCAACCTTTGGTCTGCTACAAAGGGTCTTCTAACAATTCCAAGGCATAGATTGAGAGGGTATTGTTGTATCCTTGCACAAATCAGACTGGACCGAGACAGACAGTTTCTAGTGACGATGACATAATGAAGAAAGTGACGTAGGACAGAGACGAGAACAGTTAAGAAAGCGGCATCGAGAATAAAACCAAGAAACCAAGAACTGAGATCTGCGTGTCAGATTTGTGCGTGTAACAGTGTGCAACACAACAAAATGGCGACGAGGATTTACAGAAAAGAACCCGTACGGAATTGTTTGACGTTTGAGAAGAAAAAACATGTCTAGTTTGCTAATTTTCCTCGATTTGACGTTCACTGTGAAGGACAAAACTCTGGTTTTCGCTGGCAGAAATGGATTGATCGATTCAGAATTTTCTCCATGCCCTCAAAATCACCAACGATGCTCGGAAACGTGCTTTTGCCTCCTTCACTACCGCAGAGGTGAGGATTGCTTATGAAATAACTGAACTGCGTTTTTCTGCATGAACAAAGGGGAGAATTACGTAAGATGCCCCATTGAAGAAATCACTTCCTGGGATATATTTCACCCCTCAAGAAGAATGTAAACATACGAAATGTTTCAAGTTTCCGACCAAGCAGTCCAGCAGCATAGCAAGAAGTCCATTGATGCGTTTCATACACGTAGTTATGCCGAGTTCTAGGCCGGCAAACTGCGGTTGTGAGTTCCATGACAAAGGACGGCGAGATTCCCTCTCACAGCTCTTGCAAGGTTGTGTACGTCGACAAGACTGCGTCGTCAAGGCCGTTAATTAAAGGACAAACTACAAGCTCAAGCAAGTGCTCTTGCGACCGAGGCCCGTGCCAGCATGAAATCTCCGCAGGCCAGGCGCAACAGAAAATGGAGCGTAGGTGCCGTGGACCAACTCCATCAAGGACGTCCGTTGCAAGTGTGTACAGGCAGACCCGGGCAGGACAGCAATGCGACTGCGTAAACTTCCGTGGCAAAGAGCAGTGGATGAGTTCCTCCATTACAAATCGTCACACCAGGTTGCAGTCCTGTTGGTGGTGATCTACCGTGGTCCCGATCACGCCTGGTAGTGGCGATATCCTGATCGGCGAGATTCTTACAGCGTCTCTCTTGTGGCCGGGATCGACAAGGCCCTACAGTTCAACTTGCGGACCGTGCGTTTACTGTGGTTTTCCCCTACCTCATCGTAACTAATGAGTGCCCATGCTTGAGGCAAGATATGCCAAAAGTGCCACCCAAGATCGGACATTTTTGCACGTGTGCTGTGAGTATCAGAAGGTACTTAGGCAGATAACCTATGTGCTCTCTACTGCCGAGAACGCGGGAGCTCCTCCTCTCATGAGCTAAGAAACAGTACTCGTGATTCGTGTAATTCTGC
>JAWQFJ010034495.1:10000-19910 GCA_034096865.1 Theodoxus fluviatilis | reverse complement strand
AATCACAGGAAAGACCAACAAGAGACAGGCATGCACATCAACAACCACACTCACACAGCATACATACACGATCATCAACGCATAACGCATGCACTCCCCCCCCCCCCCCCCCCCCCCCCACCCCCACACACACACATCTCACATGTTCATCCTTGTTGGCACAGACATAGTTCACACCATTCATAGTCCTTCCTGTCACAGTTCACAGCACTACAAGTCCTCATAGTCCCAGTTCACTTTACTCCAATCCTCCGTCATATGTCACATCAATCCTGGTCACATAGTCACAGCTCTCATCACTCATCCTCACAGTCACAGTTCACATCACCCACTCTTCAGTCACAGTTCGCGTCACTCCTGGTCCCACAGTCACGTCAAGTCTCACAACAATCTTCATGCATACTACCCATTCACTGGAACCCGTTGAAGAGACGGATGGCTGTCGGGAGGAACGAATCCCTCATGCGGTTTGTTCTGGCAGGCCAGCACCTCAGGTGACGTGAGGACTCACGAGTGGGTTCGCATGACGCGAATGCCTGGTGCAGAGGGTGGCGGTCGTCGGAGCGAATCTTGCCCATCTTCCTCAGGGCCACACTGGGGTAGCGATCACTGAGAAGCTGGAAGTCGGAGGCAGTGATGGCGCCGGCTTCCTCCACGACCTTCTCCAGCCTCTCCATGTCGCCCTTCCTCACACTGCTGTGGTAACACAGCTGGTTAAAGGAGACGACGCTTTGAATCGTCGCCTGGTAGAAGAGGTGGAGAATCTGAGGGTTGACGCGGAACTGCCGCAGCTTTCTCAAGAAGAAAAGCCTCTGGTTCGCCCGCTTGCACACGGCGTCCACGTTCGGCGACCAATCGAGCTGGTTATCGATTATGGTGCAATGATACTTGTGGATATCAACCATCTCGACTGGTTCGCCCTTGATGACGATGGGATCGACCGTGGTCTTGTTGTCTCGTCGAAAGTCCATGATGAGCTCCTTGGTCTTGGTCACGTTCAGCTCCAGGAAGTTGTCGTCGCACCACTTCACCAGTTCCTCCACGGCATTTCTGTTCGCCGATTCGTCGTTCTTCAGGATGAGACCTGACAGGGATTTGTCATCTGCGAACTTCAGCAGCAGGTTGATGAGATCCCTGAGGCGACAGTCGGCGGTGTACAGCGTGAAGAGCGAGGGTGACAGCACGCAGCCTTGAGGGGCGCCTGTGTGGCGGTGATTGCGTCAGACAGAACCTGTCCAACACGCACTCGATGTGTTCGCTTCGTGAGGAAGCTGAAGACCCAGCTGATGAGGTCTTTGTGGGGATGTGACTGTCTTCCTGTGGAACGATGCAAGCAGATCTGTTTAGGATTTAGGCAATGATCAATATATGGTTGGATGTCAAAGTTGTGAAATATTTGCAATCTTCTTGAGGAAGAAAATGGTCTTATTTTCTTAAATATGAATAGATCAGAGTCGGTTATTATAAAGAATACATGTAGCATGGTCTTGTCAATTTAAGTCCTGGTCAACATGACTTGAATCACTTCTTAGCGAGAGGAATCTTTCTACCTCGCTACGAGCACTTGTAACAAGTTCCGAACTACCGAATAATATGATGAAGACATTTGTCACGATAGTGTTAGGAGACTGAACGGCTTCTCTGTTTCAGCTATTGATGACACGAGCAGACTAAAGATGCGTGATATTTTCTTCTGGGGGTGGTTTGAATGCATTATCTTCATCATCTGACTCCAGAGGTTGCAGCTGAGGCGGGTTTTGCAGACCGTGCAGAGAGAGGAGTTAATGACGGATATAGGATGCAATTTCACACCGAAGGGTGTTTTTCACGCTTTGTGGGGAAGTGGTTGATTGGGGAGTTGTAAATCGAAAGGAATATCACAATGTCACAATGAACACGATTTTAAAGGGAAATTTGAAAAGACATCCATCAGCACACCAAGTATTTTATACACTTGGCCTAGTGGTGTCATTGTCGGCTACCATGCAGTTGTCCCGAGTTTAATTTCCAGGGGATGCCCTCGTCTGTAATTTTTCTAATAATCTCACCCCAGTTCTCAATTAGCTGTTTTAGCAGACACAAGGCATTTCGTGTCCTTTCAACACAACTTGCCACGTGTGATGCTGTGTGCTGCATTCAGTGCATTCCTGGTGCGTTTCGGGTTCACTAACACTATTGGTGATGACAGGGGCGGATCTGGGGGGGGTGCAATGGGTGCAATTGCACCCCCCCCCAGCGGGACAAAAAAAAAGAAGGAAAAAAAAAGAAGAAAAAAAAAGAAAGAAAAAAAAACCAAGAGTTATGTTGATAATGTAGTAATGTAAATGTAATTGCACCCCCCCCCCCCCCCCCCCAAGCAAAAAGACAAAAAAATGAGAGAGAGACTCAGGGAAAGAGATGTTGATAAATATTGGAATGTAAATATAATTGCACCCCCCCCCCTCCTCGGCTTAAAAAAAAAAGAGAGAAGCTGATAAATATAGTAATGTAAATGTAATTGCACCCCCCCCCCTCCCTCGGCAGAACAAAAAAGAGAAAGAGATGCTGATAAATATAGTAATGTAAATGTAATATTACCCCCAGCCAAAAAACTAACTAAATAAATTAAAGAAATAAAATACATAAACAATGATAATACATAAATAAAAAAATGGAAAGAGAAATATGTTGATAAATATAGTGATGTAATTGCACCCCCCCCCCCCCCCCCAGCCAAAATAAAAAGGGGTGGGTGGGTGCAGAGAGAGAGATGCTGATAAATATAGGAATGCACTAGTAAAATTAAATGTAATTGCACCCCCCCCCCTTACACACACACACACACACACACACACACACACACACACACACACACACACACTCACACATACAGCAAAAAAAAAAGAAAGAGAAAGAGAGAGAGAGACTGAGAGATGCTAATACAGGAATGAAAATAGACATTCCAGATGCTGTCAACAGATTTGCAACAAAATACAACACAGTCATGCGCCTTCAGCCACAGAAAATGTTGTCACATGATTAGGCCTATGACTAGGCAAATTCCTCCATGTGTGTGTTTATTCAATGTCTCTAGACTGACCAGGCCTGACTCCCACAACAAACTGGTTACAGATGTCTTCTTACATATTCGGAATAAAGATTATTAAATTCGAGGTATGATCTTGTTGCAAAGACTTTTTCCTCATGTTGTTTTTGTGAATTGTGATTCTTTATTATTAACATCGAACTTATTTAGCACTGTACATTTTCGAGCATGTGCTTCCCAAGAGAGAGACAGTTGGTCCTATCTCCACCCCCCACCACATCAGTGGCAAAATGTATCGCCTGAAAATAGCACTTTACACGCTCAGATTGCACCAGATTGCACCATTTTGCTTCCTTTTTTTAAAAAAATTCCGGGGGGGCATGCCCCCGGACCCCCCTAGCATGCTCGGCGCTTCGCGCCGTCGGTTCGGCGCTTCGCTGATAAGATACAAAAAAAAAAGAACTTTGCACCCCCCCCTTTCAAAACCCAGATCCCCCCCTGGATGATGTTTATGTGCATTTCACAAATCGATCCTCCCGTTTCCCACTCATCCCTATCCTACTCCCCGCTTCCGCAACTGCCATCCCACGCCCCTCCTCATGTAACATCTTCACCAGCTGTGGTCACTGCCCACGGGATTACATTCAATAACGAGCAGCAGCTGTTTCTATCACGTGGAATTGAAGCTATTTGTAAAGTAATCGAATGCGTTTTTCGCATCAGCCGAGATACACAATGGTGAAATAAAGTCATCAAGGCATGGGTAGCGTGGCTGCTCCGCTCTTTGTGTGCTTGGGTACGTGGGTAGGCACGCACGCGCGCGCGCGCGTGTGTGTGGTAAATGCGCGTGTGTATGTATCCGTTTGTAGCGTTGGAGCAAAGAATGTAAGTACACAAAGAACGATCATAACGCGCGTCTGAGTGACGTTAGCGCCCCCAAGCGGCTGTGGTGGTGCTGCAGTAAACATATAGAGTAATGCTGAGTTTTTTAGTTGTATTTTACAGTAAAATTGCTTACAAGAACCCTTCACCTCACCAGGCATAGTTACTGTGTTAACAGTAGTGGTGGTTTGTACAGCAGAATCAAGGATTGCCAGCGTAAAGCGAAGCTTTACAGTTAATGGGAGACACTGTACAGTTGAGACTCGGGTCTGCGGCGGATCTACGTGTGTGTGTGCTGACTGTCAGTGGGGCAGACTATAAGACAATGTCGCACTCTACTCTTGTTGTGCGGGGGTTCTCCTGGCTTGCGCTGGGAAATCGAAGTGACAAACACTGGTGGTCGTTTTCGATAAACTTTATTCACGCATTGATCGCTACACAGTGGTGAAAATCTGTAATCGTCGTCGTACTCGCTTCACTCTACGCACAGTGTAGCAGAGGACTCGCTCCTTACAAAGTTAAGCTCTCACCTTAACTCTGTTGCATTTGCTGCTCGTGTCTGACTCGTGTCAGTCGTGTCTGTCTCTCTCTCGCTTTGTCGCTCTTTTTATACCTAACCCTAGATTTCCAGGACAACGGTCGGAGTCAAACAGGGCTGTCTACTCTCCCCCACACTATTCAACCTCTTCCTCGAAAGGATAATGACTGATGCCCTAGCAGACCACGAAGGATCAATCAGCATCTGTGGCAGAAATATCACCAACTTACGTTTTGCTGATGACATTGATGGATTAGCAGGAAGTGAAGAGGAGCTGACTAGTCTTGTCGAGCACCTGGACAAGACCTCACAGGCATATGGCATGGAGATCAGCGCCGAGGAGACCAAGGTGATGACGAACAATCCTCGGGGCTTCAAAATGGAAATCAAAGTGAAGGTCCAAAAACTGGAAGCTGTGAACAGCTTCAAATACCTGGGATCTATCGTGACTGATGAAGGGTCCAAACCAGAGATACTGTCTAGGATAGCACAAACAACAGCAGCATTGGCAAAGTTGAAGCCAATATGGCGTGACAAAAATATCACTCTCGCGTCGAAGATCAGGCTCATGCGCACGCTGGCCATCTCCGTATTCTTGTATGCATGCGAGTCCTGGACACTCACATCTGAACTACAGAGACGGATACAAGCCCTGGAAATGAGATGCTATCGTAAGATTCTGAACTTCTCATATAAAGACCATGTCACGAATGAGGAAGTCAGCAACATGATCAGGAGAGCATGTGGACAGTATGAAGACCTGCTCTCAATCGTGAAAAGCAGAAAGCTGAAGTGGTACGGTCACGTGTCAAGAGGCAGTGGTCTGGCCAAGACCATCCTGCAAGATACCGTACCAGGTGGGAGAAGGAGAGGCAGGCAGAGAAAGAGGTGGGAAGACAACATCAAAGAGTGGACAGGCTTGACCTTTGCTGACTCACAGCGAGCCACAGAGGATAGAGATCGATGGAGGAAGATTGTCCGAAAGTCATCAGTGGTGCCTCAACAACCCATCTCAGGGTTAAGAGACTGAACTGAACTGAGATTTCCAGATCTTTCGTGAACGAAGCTGCTCTTTTGGTCGTAGATTTCATTGTGAGCTTGTTTGTAGTTTACATGTCCACTCATTCGTTCTCTCTCTCCCTCTCTCTCTCTCTCTCTCTCTCTCTCTCTCTTGCCTGGGGAAAAAAACTGGTGGATAGTGATCAGTTTTCTGTATACATTGTTGTACGGGCTGGTGGCCTAATAATAAAAGAGTTCGAGTTCAAATTCGAGTTCGAGTTCTCTCTCTCTCTCTCTCTCAGTTCGGAGAGATCCTCATTAATGTATGCAAAGTTTTCAACTTGTTCATTTTAAATGGAAGTATAATGAGAGACAGAGAGGGTAAACAAACTTATTTGCCACAACATGAAGATAGAGTAATTGATTACTACTTGATGTGCTTAGACGGGGGTTTTGTTGTTGATTTTTCACTCAAAGTAGGTAGTCAAAAAATGCCAATCATATAACCAATTGAGATGATAATAGGTAAAATGCCAGATAAACATAAACATGTCTATCAACAGCAAAAAATTCACAAGAACTGTCTGTAACGATAACAAAATCCAGGAACTAGTTGAAACCTGAATTCCCCAGAATTTCGCCTGAGCATAGAAAACTTCTGTAATATGATGGCTACTAACAAAGATTCAGCCATAGACATAGTAACCCAAAAATTGTTGTCTAGCGCAGGATGCGTGTGTGGCACTATAAAGTAAAATCTCTCTAAAATCCGAGATGGAGAATAATGGTAGGAAATTGACTGCAAACAAGCAAAATTTTCTATCAAAGGAGCGCCAAACATGTACAAATGTACTATGCGTGTAAAACAGACAAGGATTTGTACACTTAATCCAGAAATTACTACAAAAATATCACGCTAGAGAAGAAGAAAGAATGTCAGATAAGAACAAGTCAGGTTTTGATCCAAGAGCAGAAACAACTTTTTTTGGAGGGGGGTGGGGGTTGGGGTGTTTCAAGATCCGCCATCTGACATTTCAAATGGTGCAAGCACCTTCTATTAAACTTGAAACGGGGAAAAGCTACTTCCAGAATTTGAAAAGGAGAAATTATGTGTTCTACGATGGCGGCCTCCTTTATTGTAGCTAGAGAAGTAACAATGGAAGAACTCGACGCTACAGTAAAGATGGAGGAAATTCGGCTTGCAATAAAAGGTTTGGCTAACGAGAAAGCTCCTCGGGTAGACGAAATGTCTCGGAACTACCTGAAAGTGGCTTGTAATGAGATCCTGCCCTTCCTTTACAAGTTTATCTACACTGTGTTTGAAAAACTGTAGTTTCCCCAAGATTGGAGTAAATCCGTGATAATTCTAATTTATAAAGCAGGAGACAAACAGGACCCTCAAAACTATAGAGATATATTCTTACTTAACACAATGAGTAAACTGTTCTCTTCCATCCTAACTAGATGCCTTCAAGATTGGGGTGAAGAAAACAATAAACTGGACACAGAATAGGCAGGGTTTCTAAGATACCACTCCACAAATGTTCACCCTTTATTCAATAGCAGTGAAACATGTTTATAAAGGTGGCAGAGGAAAATTTTAGACTGCTTTGTGGTCCACATAAAAGCTTTCGATTCTGTAGATTATGCAAGCCTATGTCAAATCCTCGACAAATAAGGGTATGGACTAAATTTATTAATATGATCATATCAATGTACTGCAATCTACAGGCATGTGTAAGATGGGATTCGGCACTGTTGGAGCTCTTTGAATGCCCGGTAGGCGTAAAATAAGGCGCAACCGAGGGCGCGATAATCTGTTCCCGACACATTTCATATGTGCCTGATTATGTCCGTACGACAAAGATATATTATTTCCTTTTGTTTGCTGATGACATTGTCCTCCTATCTACCACACCTATAGGGCTACAGTGCCAAATTAATTACCAACATGAAATATGCACAGCACTTGGTCTAACCGGGAACACTGACAAAACCCATTAGTGTTGTTTTCGACGTGGGGGAAATTTGGCAAAAGGTGAGATATGTAGTTTAGGCACTACAGCACTTGAAGTTGTTAGCTCGTATGGGTATTTGGAGTTTGTCTTTACTACAAAACTGTTAATCGAAATGATTCTGGACAGCCAGTCAATTAGAGGCAAGCAAAAAAACTATTCCGTTGCTGAAAACCGTGTGGTGCGCTCACAGTTTGAATACGTATGTGTAGTTAAATTATTTAGCTTAGGTATTACCTTCTCTGCGCTATGGTGCAAAACTACGGGGGCTGAAGAACTGAGACATTATAGAGAAGGTACATTTGTTTGCCTGCAAGCGTTTCTTGGGTGTATATAGATGCAAGATCGCCCAACACTGTGGAGAGACGGGTATATACCATATGTTTGAACATTCTGCCATCAGAACCATTAAAAACTGGTTGAGACTGTGCAATATGCCGACGGACAAGCTCCCAAAGCAGGCGTATCTTATAGTGATCTCCACAACATGTAAATATTACTAGGCCTGTAATAGGGAGGATCTTTGTCCAAAATGGTTTTTAACATATGTTTGGAGAAATGGTGGTACTACAAATTAACGAGAGATTCTTCCTGAGAGATCTTTCTCAATGACTCCGAGACAGCTTCTACCAAGACTGGTCCATCAAGCTAAATGACAGTGAATTTTTCTTGGTGTACAGAAGATATGAGCGTACTGGTAGATTTGAATGCGAACGATACCTGAATTATATAACTAATAACTCATTCTGAGATATCTAAATCACGTTCAGGATGGGGCAGTCCGAACTGAATTAAAACAAACGATACAAGAATAATGAAACTCCAAATATATGCTGTCCATTCTGCAGAAATTAAGTTTATAACACACACATATACACAACACGCAAACACACACTCACGCATGCACACACACACGCATACATGCATGCACGCGCACACACGCGCGCGCGCGCGGGCGCATGCACGCAGAGTAGTCATTGTGAAAAGATCGATAGTCAAAAAGATACAGCATGACACAAACATGATGTGAAAGACCAGTTACCTTGCAAATTAAAAAATTGGATCATTGCTAATGTAACAAATGCCGTTGACATTGATTCAGAGTTCATTTTCCACACAATGTTACTTAAAAAAAAAATCCATTTTATTCAAAGCTATTACTTGTGGAAAGAGCATTAGCCTGAAGAGATGGAACACAACGTAAATATGTTGCGATAGACTGGCGGTCTGTTTACGGATCAACATCGATTGGTCGTTGACAAGGCAAGATTACAAAGCTTAAGTAAACAGACAGGTGTTTACACAAGGCATCCCTGGGGGAGACATGCAGGAGACAGTGGCCAGACAGCCACAGCTGCTGTATCCACGCTCCATCCGACTCACTGAACCTTCCCGCCTCGTCCAGCAAGGTCGATGTGATCGATGATGCACCAAGAGTCCCAAATCGATGTACCAGATCACGGTTTTGCACCCAGTGACCTGCTACTTGACGTCACGCGTGACATCACGTGACCCCTGGTCGACGGAAGTGCGGTCCTTAAAGCGGGACATGTTGGTAAACATGGGATGTCAAGCGATGGAATCGACGGGAGAAAGCGATGAGTGCAGATCATCCAGCATGTGTGCGTGAGTGCGTGCGCACTTGTGTATGTGTGACACAAATGTGTGACACAAATGTGTGTTTGTGTGTATGCATATACGAGCGTGTGTGCACGCACGCGCACGCATTCGTGTGTATGTGTGTGGGCTAGTGTGTACTTGAATGTGTATGAGTGCGCATGGGCACACGTGTGTGTGTGTCTATGTGTGTGTATACGGGTGCACGTATATGTATGTATGATGCGCACATGTTTGAGGGCGTATTATTATGTGTACCATGCATGTGTGTATGCCTGTCTGTATTAGTATCATTTACAGAACTGCACGTTTCTCTGTGTAGACTACATGAAAAGAACATACGTCGTGTCAATGGATATTTCTGCTTTGTAGAAACCAATGCAAACGTTACAAATGCGCTTGCAAGAGTCTAGGAGAAGCAGTGTGCAGCGAATAAGAGATTTGTCAGGAACACGTGGATATACAGATGGCTACAGCCTTATGGACATGCAAAGGCTAACACACACACACGCAAGCACTCTCGCGCACACTAATTTGAGTATACTTACTACACAGTACGTGCTTCCAGACAAGATAGACATGTCGTAGCTCATACCGCGCTCACAAACACGCACACACACAAACACCCACACTCACACACACACACACACACACACACACACACACACACACACACACACACACACACACACACACACACACACGATTTCACACACACACAATTTCACACACACACACACACACACACACACAATTTCACACACACACACACACATACACACACGCGCGCACACACACACACACACACACACGCACGCACGCACGCATGCACAC
>JAWQFJ010034495.1:0-5000 GCA_034096865.1 Theodoxus fluviatilis | reverse complement strand
CGTGTGTATGACGCTTAGACGCTTGATTAGTTTGGCCGAACGCCTGTCACAGAAAGGGGTTCAGGAGACAATAAACGAGAAAGGAGAATGTGTGGGTGTGTGATGAACATTTAGTCAACTGTATGAATGGTGAACCTTCTTTCATTGTGTACATTTCATTACGTTTTAGAGAGTACATGTAGTGGATAAACATAGCAAACTCTCTCGTCTTCTTTTAAAAATCGACTCCTCCTAATAAATGGACAATGTTTCATTTGGTCATGTCTACCTAAGTTTCTACATTCTCATACAAGAGAATTCAATTTTAAAAACATTTTCGTTCTCGATGTCCATGCAATGGAAGAATTGTTTTGAGAGAGAACTGAACTGAACAAGTTTAATGTGTAGGCCACCGGCCCATTACATTGGCGAGAAAAACGCGAACAGAGCACAATCATGTTTTGAGAGAGAGAGAGAGAGAGAGAGAGAGAGAGAGAGAGAGAGAGAGAGAGAGAGAGAGAGAGAGAGAGATGTTGGGGGAGAGGGGGGGTGCACACAAATATACACACACATGCGCACGCGCGCACGCACGCACGCACGCACACACACACGCGCGCACGCACACACTTGATAACAGATTCGTAAACACATGGATACCTCCAAACATTACACACACACTCACCCATTATCGAAAGTCACTTTTTACTTAGCAATAACCTCCAGACGCTCTCACAGACTCACCAGCAAAACTATCAGGCTAAATGCTCTAAAGTGTAACACAAAACTAGCACGCCTTGCTTTTCTCAGCCACTAACTCCCCACCCCCACCCCACCCCCACCCCCACCCTATACCGTTCCCCCCTAGCTCTTTCCCTTTCACTCTCCACCCACGTATCCTAACCAAACGTTCTGGCCTCTCTACCTTGTTCACAAACACTCTGAGTCAGAAAAGAGACAACAAAAGGATAAGACCCCAGATGTAGTAGTGCTGCCTGTGAGTGCTCTGGTGTAGAGGGGGTCTGCCCCTCACCCTTTGCCCTTTACTGTGGCACTCCATACCTCCATCTGTTTATTTGTCCACTGGATACGATCTACTGAATGACTCAGCCTCCCTCCTAAAGCAGAGGCTGTATTCCCGGCCCACGGGACAAATTGTGACTGACAACTGGAAGAATCAGTGGAAGGCAAGGAGGAGTGCAAGCTGAGGTCATCGTGAAAAGCAATCCCGGACTTGTTTTCTGTCTGAATTGGGCTGGTCTTGGGTTCTCGGTGGGCTTGGAGAATGTGTGAGAGTTTTCGTAATGTGAGACAATGCTTACAAGCTGACAAATTGGTCCATGATCTCCTTCCATTTCGCAGCTGCTAGAACTAGTAAAGCACTGTTTGTGTGTCGTTGTCCTTAGTGGCAAGGATAGAGATGTCTTTCTTCGACAATCTCTGAGCTATCAATTGTAAAGCCCTGTGGGTTGGGAAGAAGAATTAACCAACGTGTCTCCCTACATGATTTACAAGGTGTGAACAACTAGGGAAATCGTGACTTGATTTGCTCAGGACTACTCTAACCAGCTCTTGTGCTTTTCGTGATCAATGTCCTTACAAAGCCTAAGAACGCTGAGAGGCCGTAAAGCTTTATTCATCATATCCATAGAATGGATGAAGCACAAAGCAGAGACACGCTTCATTTCTTCATTTGATTGATTAGGTGCCACCCTGTGACACTTCACTCTTGTCCTCAAAGACTATACCACCGTCTAACATCACTAATCTACACGTTTTGACGAGACTGCTTAAATGGGTTGAAAACAATACAAGCATGCAACAGTAGTGCACTTGAAAAGAAAATTGACGGTTGTGCCTGAAGGAGTGGTTTACTATTAATTCACCCTGAACATTTGCAATTTCAAGAACGAAATGAGATTCACTCATTGGCTCTTTATCATTAACTTTTTACTATGTAAATGCTCATGGAAACGATGCAAGCTACACGCTGGCTTTATCTTCTTTCTAACTCATCCACATTTTAAATGGCTGAGCTTGTGTTTATCATGATGCTTATCACACAAACACTGGCTGTTTGTTTGATAGAAACTGCCCAGTTTTAATTGTTTGCACTGTGCTACGTGCCGCGTCTGCCTCAATTTGCCTTGCATTGCCCAAAGGTCTGTGCATGCTGCACAAGACGACAAGAATTTCGCTGGTTTAATTGATACATGGGGGAAATGTTGCAGCCACGTCATACGCATATACTACAGCATCCGGTCGCTATTTGCATACTTTCTGCCAGAATGACTGACGTCACCATATTATGATCTTTAAAAAAAGTAATCAGTGTAGTTGCTATCCCTCATTGATCACAATGATCTAGCAGGCAAATACATGTTCACTGCACGTGTAGGGACATTTGCATTTCCCCCGGCAACTAGTACTCTACTGGGCATATGTTCACACTGCTTTTTAAAAGGAATGAAGAGTGTGTTTACCACTTTCCGGAATCTCTCAATCTTTCTCATTCTTGGGGGGGGGGGGGGGGGGGGGGGGGGGGGAGGGACAGCAAGGGGCATTATTCGAAAGTGAACATGAAAGAGTGAGAACTGCCTGAAGCTTGCATTCAATAGCTACAAATGTCAACAACCTGGAGCAAAAAAAAAAATATGCGTGATGAAGCAGGAATAAATGCCGTAGGCGTATTTCGAAACCTTGTTGCTTCGGGGGATACTAAAACATGTGCACGACTACAGCAAAAGGAATTATGCATTCCTACATATGAAACGGAAAAACTCACATCCTGTCTGATTCTCTGGTCTGAATATAGCACGTGATTTCGGTAAACTTTCCCGCAGTTATGTACGTACCTGTATTTGTAGCTCGTGGCTGTTTTATCCAGATAAAATGCAGTCATAGATGTTGCGGAGTTATCTTGCTGTTTACTTTGACCTCTTCCGCCCCAACGGCTTGTCTGGGGTGCGTTGTATTGAAGCGAGAAAAACCCAGATTTTGCCAGGAATAGTCTGGTGTCAACATGTGACAACATGATGAAAGTAAATATAAAGACAATCAAATGTTGACAAGTGTTGACACCCGCCCATGCCTCCAAGACCTCGAGTCTGTGCTTCGCGGCCCAGGCTTGGTGAAGTGAAGTGGATCCATAGCGTGTTGACAGGCGGCTAAGCAAGAAAAAAGAGTTTCCATTCGACCACATTATTTGCCTCTAATTGTAATAGAAAAAGTAAATTGGTCAACAGAGCGCTCACCAGGGCACTGGGAAGGAGCAACCTTAGGCCTTAAACGGCTCACTGCAAGCCTCAACAACGTTGTAGGTGAAATGTAGCTCTGCGCAGGCCTTCCAAGACAGACTCCATCGTTCGTAGCTAGATGATTTCTCTGCGTCTGGTAAGGCTTCAGTCTTCATTTCTAGAATTAGCCTTCCTGTGAGCTTTTTCGAGGGGAATAAAATTGATTTGCTTTTGTTTCGAACGGGTAATAAAGCGATCAGTGTCCTTATAGACTGCGTGTGTGTCATCTGTTTAGATTCGTATAAAGAGAGTGCTATGCAGAGCAAAGATGTTTGGACTGCAACATCTGATGAACTACGTTTTTATGCACAGCAGTCCTGTTGCAAATTCGTGCCTCCTCTTTTCTGCATGAAGTCAGTTTTCCGCGGGCACGGGGAACGTACTCACACAGCTATCTAGTTATCTCAGAGTGACTGATAGAATCAAGTGAAGCAGTTGGCCACCATTTGACCATGTTAGACAACAAGAGTCATTCTCCAATCAAACAGATGTGGGGCAGCACTCGAATTGATTTCCACCGCTGCTGCAGTGTACATGTACTTTCCGGAGAAACCTCCGCTCAGCAGAAATGATAGTGGATTTCTGGGAAGCAGAGCTATCTAACAGCGCAATCGCGGCTTTGACTGGTTTCGAAAGTGAAAACGCAACTTGGGCTTAATTCCTAGAAGCTTCTTTACCTGCGAGGTGGATTTAGACCTTGTTCCAAGTGCGTGTAACCAATCAAGACAGGTGCGCGGAAAAATGAGGTCGACGCCACACCAGACCTTTTGCATCTGCTTCACCTCTTTTCCCGACATGAAAACAGCACCTTGTCTTGAGACATGAAGCACCTGGTGCTTGAAAAAACAGAAACCATTTATGTGCTTTGTCGCTTATAGGTTATTTCGCCTGGATAACCACCCAGACTATGTATTATTTTCAAGAGCGTCATCGGAGAGACAACCTTTGTCTCATTATTTTGCTACCATCATATATACACACAAATGGAGTTTTCAGTGCATTTAATATTCCATTTATGACTAAAAATGAGCAACTATTTGTGTGTGAGAGCGAGAAGTAAGTATCAGGGAAAATCATATGACCTTTGTCGTTTACTCTCTGACTTTCCAGTTTCGGTCACCTCTGACATTCGGCTTCTAGTAGATCTCTCTGCGCAGATAACAGTTGTTTGGATGATTGTTGTCTACAAGTAGTCACGAAGCGAGTGATTATTCTTCTAAATTGACATGACGTCGTTAGACATGACGTCGATAGACACACGCAATTTCAACGTGAACGTCGTGTACGTTCTTGATCCTGGTATAAAAAAATACGCGACAGACATCAGTATGTGCATTTCTGTCTAGTCGATAGACAATGATGCAGTTCTTTCTGTATTTTTTTCTCCATACAAAAGCTAGTGAAACTTATATCTCCACATTTCTCAAAGTTTTTATGGATCAATCTGAATATGTGATGAAACTGTTACAAAACCTTGCAGCAGCTCAGCGTCTCGTGTCGAACAACGTGTACCACTTCTCTCTCTCTCTCTCTCTCTCTCTCTCTCTCTCTTTCTCTCTCTTTCTGTCTCTCTCTCTCTCTTTCTGTCTCTCTCTCTCTTTCTCTCTCTCTCTCTCTTTCTCTCTCTCTCTCTGTCTCTCTCTGTCTCTTTCTTTCTCTTTCTCTCTCTCTCTCTGTCTCTCTCTCTGTCTCTTTCTTTCTCTTTCTCTCTCTCTCTCTCTCTCTCTT
>JAWQFJ010034494.1:0-39796 GCA_034096865.1 Theodoxus fluviatilis | reverse complement strand
GAGACTAACGTCACGATGATCCCTCTTAGCAGGCGGCCGGGAACCCAGGGGGGTCAAGGGGTTCCGGACACCCCCCCCTATACAAAGATTACCTGTTGAGTGTTTTTAAGCTATTTTTTTTGGCCCCACACACTGTTCTCCCCTCAAAACAGGCCAGAAGCACCGATTCACCGATTACCCGTTTTTCAAAGAATTTCGGGGGGGCATGCCGGTCGGACACCCTAGTTGAGCGCTTGTTCGCAGGCGCGCGTCGTGGTTTCGCCACTTCGTGATTGACCCCTCCAACCCAAAAAGGAACCCCCCCCCCCAACCCTTGTTCCGGCCTTGCTTATTGCTAATACCTGGAACTAGTGGAAGGGAACTTGGCACATTCCCTGCTGCCAGGTTGTTTGCCACGAGAATAATATTTGTTGTGTTCATAAAAGACTGACAATTATAGACATGAAATACGTGTAACTGGATGTATAGCACTGACCCGAGTTAATAATAGACACGAAGTATGTGTCTTTAGATGGATGACTCGGAACTGATTTAATTATTTTTAGACATGAAATGTGTGCTATTGCATCGTAACTTGTTCTGTGTATTGACACATTCTTGTACACAAGATTTGTCAACTCAGGAATTCTTCCCGTGATTATTTGTTCTGGAGATAATTGGATGGAGTGTGACAAAAATTATACATCATGGCTCCTTTCACTCTAGCTAGACAAACACATTTGGCACTTAATTTTACTCTCATGACAAAAGCAACCACGTGACTAAAATAAAACGTGGGACCGATTCCAGTCCATGAATAGAATGGCATGACACAAGCCTGGAGGGTTATTTAAGACAAGAATGTAATCTTACACTGTCTGTCATTTTCCTCCAGATTCGCCAGCCAGACGAGCAGGACCCGCTCCTCCTGCACGACAAACGGAGCATTTTCCGACAGACCGTGTCTTCTCGCCTAGAGCACTCACGAGGCACCAACCTCCGAGGGGCTGAAGAAAACTGCCATTTCTGAGGAGAACATCCACAAATCGCCCTTCCAAGTAGGCTGCCAGGATGAACTGGAAGTGCTTGCATTTGGGTTGTAGCTAAATGTTCACGAGTGATTACCTAGTGACGCCTCTTAGACATGTTTGGTCTTTATCTTCATTTAAAAGAAACTTCCCAGTCCATTTCTGCTCCTCGGATAAAACCAGTAAATGCAGATGAGGAGTATTTATCTTCTGTGGGTGTGGAATGATGACATGTCATGGAAAATGTTGAGATGATAAAGGATGATTGAGAATGTGTGTGTGTGAGAGAGAGAGAGATAGAGAGACAGGAGAGAGAGCGGGAGAGCGTTTTGAGAGAGAGGAGAGAGAGAGAAGAGAGAGCAGAAGCGACGAGAGACGAGAATGAGGGGAAGGGCGGGAGGGAGGGAGGGACTGAGAGAGAAGGGGGGAGTGAGGAGAGAGAGGGGGGGGGCGAGGAGGGAGCGATAGATGCGAGGGAAGGGGGGTAACGAGCGGGGGACGAGAGAGAGAGAGAGAGCCAAATGAGGGAGACGATGAGGAGAGAGAGGAGGACGAGAGAGAAGAGAGAGAGAGATAGAGAGAGAGAGGGGGTGGGGTGGGGTTTCATTGGTTTTATTTTGAGAGAGAGGACCACTTGAACATGAAACTGAAGTGTGCAATAATGCAGTGTAGTGGTTTGTTAGACACATCAAGCTAGGGGGTCAACATAAGAAAAAAAGTGTTTTCTTCTTTATTCCTTTGATTCTATTCGCTCCAGAAAATGTTTTGGTGACATTGTAGATTCTCTAAATGAAAACTAGTTATGAATTATAATGATTGTTCTCGATTTTTTAATTACTTTTTCCACCTTTCACCCTTAATCTGCTTTGCCATAATTAAGAGATCTATCACAACTAAATGGACTGGGTCAGTCTAATCATGTTCTATTGTCTTTTCTACTAGTACTAGTCATATTATAATGTCTACTCCAAAAACTGTTGTCATACCGGCTTCCCTTTCAGGCGGAGCTATTTTCCAAAATCAAGAAGCGACAGTCACAGTGTTCTGATGACGACGATGGCCTCCCCCAAAGCCCCACCCCCCCAGTCACCACGGCTGACATCATCATGGGAGGCGGCCTCAAGGTGGGTAGCTGGCAGCCAAATCGGGTGGAGAGTGACAGTGCCATATCAGACACCATTACTTCTGCCTTTTGTAGGCCTAGGTCTTTTGACTAGCGTGAATAGGTGAAAGCCACATAGGCTGTATGGACACTTGTGTGTACACGAATAATGTGCTCAATTACACACCTCACACTACATTTATGGGAGACTTTGACCCATTGCTGTTTCATGCATATACTCTGTTTGTTCTCTCTCTCTCTCTCTCTCTCTCTCTCTCTCTCTCTCTCTCTCTCTCTCTCTCTCTCTCTCTCCCGAGATGTGTATGTCCATTTTAGGACAGGGTTTAGCAACTTGTTCACTCACAAGTATATATTTGCAAAAGAGCGGTCTGAAAATGCTTATCTGTGTCCAGCTTGCTATGAAGATGACGAAAGTGAAAAGCATTTGTTATTTGAACGTTCTGTCTATGAGGCTCTGCGACGAATGTACTTTTCCAAGTTGGCGACGAATACCAAATCATGTGATTTTAAGACACTCTTGTCACTGGAAGAGCCAAAAGCAGTACGCACGGTTGCTATGTTTCTGTACAATGCGTTTAAAAGAAGACAAGAAGCGATTTGTATTGCGGTGGCCGATGAGGCATATTATTTGTAACCGAGTTGTGATGGGCCGGTGGCCTCACAAAAATAAACCATTCATTCGTTCTCTCTCTCTCTCTCTCTCTCTCTCTCTCTCTCTCTCTCTCTCTCTCTCTCTCTCTCTCTCTCTCTCTCTCAGGAACATAGTATGTCATGTACGATCAAGTAGAGATTGCAGCTTCCTTCTTCTTCTTCTTCTCGATCGCCGATCACACTTGGAGTCCAGATCTTGAAATATAATCAGTGGTCCTCTGCAGCGCATCCACCGGCCCGTACAGTTTGTTGTGCAAGGACTCCGGCGTTGGCCAAATCTCTGCCCTCGGCAACCGGAGGCTCCCGCAGTCCTGTAGGATGTGGGCCGTGTCCTGTTCTGCCTCTCCACAAGGACACATAGGCGAGGGCACAACATGCATCTTTTTATGAAGATGCTGGTTCAGTCTGTTATGTCCCGTTGCAGATTCCTTCTAAAACGTACCAATTACAGGACAATAAAGGAAGTATCGATGTACATATTATTATTATGCTTGAGCAGAAGAGAACAGGATTATACCAGCAATGCAGCAGCCTCATGAATGTATCAACCGCTACACGATTTGTATTGCTGATCCCTGTAAGAAAAGGCACTTTATACTTGTTGATCTACTATCTCATTCAAATGGGCAGTTGTTTCTGTGAATAAAGTGTAGTGCAGTTCAGTTCTCTCTCTCTCTCTCTCTCTCTCTCTCTCTCTCTCTCTCTCTCTCTCTCTCTCTCTCTCTCACTCACACACAGACACACAGACACACACACACACACACACACAAATACACAGCTACAAATACATACATACATGAACCCACACATACACACACACATACCTGCACACAAGCAGGCACAGAAACCATACACTCCTACTTCAGAATCATTAGAAAGCTTACATTGAGAGGGGGGGGGGGGGGTGCAAAGGTATTTTCAAAAGCTTGTACTCTTAGTAGTGGTAAATAATGTGGCGTGATTCGTTAGGAACAGTGATATAATTACATATTGAACCCTCTTGTATGGATGACATAAATATTTCTTAGGAAGTTGTGCTTGTGTGACTTGTAAAGTCCTAATATAAAATCATTACCTGAGCTAACTGTCCATTTATGACAGTTCTGTAAGAGCTTTGAGAGGAAGCCACTCTAGACTAGGCATGGAAGTCGTATAGATCCATTGTATTACATGGATGACGTAAGAATAGCCTGCCTACTGGATCCCAGAGGGAAACAAGTGAACTATTATGATTATCTTGCGTCATCTCTTTGTATGTACTGATGCACTTAAAATCATCTCCTTACGTGTCAGTGTGTCATTAATTTTTAAGTTAGCCAGCAGTTAAAGGAGCAAACAATGCTGTCAGAATAATTGAAGTATGAACATGTCTGATGTAAAAACTATTTTTAATAGTTGAAAGGCAGTTAATATAAAGTGTGACTTTTTTAAACGTTAGTGTGATTAATTACGCTTGAGTCAATACCAGGACATTTAAACAAATTGTTGGAGTGCATATGCACTCTGACTACACCCTAGCAACTCCTTTCCTACTTAAATTACTAAATCAAGTTTCATCATCCCACATCTTGCCATTATACACACAGCAGAACCAAAGAGTCGTGGGAAATCGTCCCTTTATGTTCATTTAATTTTCCTTCCACTAAGGTGAACCTTTTAACGTGGGTTTTACGATTTGGCGATTTATAGGTTGTGTATGTACAGCCTGAACTTCTCCCTCCAGGCCACTGGAATGAGTGTGAACCACAAGCCTGTCTGCCTGTAAGGAAGTCTCCACTCTATTGCATAAGGAGCCAGGCCATAAACGTGGTCCGGGGTGACAGTGGAAATGGGGTCCTGATTTTGCCCCTGGGTCCTGGAATGAGATGGACGAAAATCTGGAAATGGCTTATGCGGCTTGCCCTACCCACACTTTGCAGAGGATGTGGGAAAGTTTAACTTTAAGTAGAGTAAGGTTGATCAGTCAGTTTGATCTAGACTCTCTGCATGGTGAGGAATGCATTTGGCACGTGTGGTGGTAGTGGCTCTCTGCCCTCATGCCCTACTGACTCCCATTGTGAGTTGACTTTCATGGAATTAGTTGGGGGGGGGGATGATATGGGGGGAATGAAGTGCATGTACTGGGGGAAATTGAAAGTTATGCTGACGAGAAATTCGAAGGAAAATGACAGCTCGTATAATTTTATTCTGACGAAAGAGTACTTTTGTTTTAAACCTGCTCCGCCCATTGTATGAAACGATGGCAGTCTACTTTGTGTTGCATTGTCTATAAATCTATTGCCTTTTGTCCTCATTGTGTGTGGAAGGCCAAAGGTGCACCTAAAATTATAATCTTGTTTGACCTCTAGGTCTCACAGGCCTTGTCATATCGGTGTGAAAATTTTTTCATCGTCACGGCGAAGAATCCATCAAAAGTTTGGTGGGGGTTTTTTAATACTCTGTCCTGCCTGTCTGAAGTCGGTTTCTTTTTTCACCTGATGTCATGCCAGCCTATTGTGCAAACTGGCTTTGCAACAAAGAGGATCCCATCATCACAGCACAGCTGGGCTTTGGGTGCCGTGAGTCAGGCATTAGTGCGAAAAGATGTTTATGAGGCCTCCGTTTGAGAGATGTATCTCTCTCCCTTGCAGCCTTTGCCAGTTGCTGGGAAGTCCACAAGTCGGGAAAGCGACAAGAGTCTCATCAGCGTAGACGGATCTGAGAACGAAGACGTGAGTAATTTTTGGATGAATGTGTCGTCATTAAATCTGAATCAATACATCCTTTAAGTTTTCTCATTGTTTTGTGTTTCTGTTGGAAATTTTGCTTGTATTAGAGCTGCAGCTAGGTTGCTGCCGTCTTTTCAGATGACCTCACTTGTGGCAGAGATTGAATGAACGCCATATGACAAGTTTCCCGTATGATGCTTGAGCATTCTACATCGTATGCAGTGTGTCGATATACATGCACTCTGCCACTCCACACAGAAGGAAATAATTATTCGATCGATTGAAAACTTTCAAACGCTTCCCTATATCACGAACTGCTTTGTGTTGACTACCCAGTGTGTCAGAACGAATCATGCAAATTCATGGCTGGAACCTCACCACCGTAGCACACGTCAGGGCACATCATGTCTTTATAATTAAGTAGAGGTCAGTGACCTGCCCTCACTCCTGCACGCCTTATGCCGTGTTATGCTGTTATCTGACGTTCTATGTCATGTAATGCCGTTAAATGACGTTCTGTACCGTTATATGTTACAGGACGCTCTATGTCATGCTGTTACAGGACGCTCTATGAAATGATATTACAGGACGCTCTATGTCATGTTATACTGTTACAGGACGCTCTATGTCATGTTATACTGTTACAGGACGCTCTATGTCATGTAATGCCGTTAAATGACGTTCTGTGCCGTGTTATGTTGTCACAGGACGCTATATGTCATACTGTTACAGGACGCTATATGTCATACTGTTACAGGACGTTCTATGCCAGGCAATTACAGGACGCTCTGTCATTTTATACTGTTACAGGACGCTCTATGTCAGGCAGTTACAGGACGCTCTATGTCAGGCAGTTACAGGACGCTCTATGGCATGCTGTTACAGGACGCTCTATGGCATGCTGTTACAGGACGCTCTATGTCATTTTATACTGTTACAGGACGCTCTATGTCAGGCAGTTACAGGACGCTCTACGTCATGCTGTTACAAAACGCTCTATGTTATTTTATACTGTTACAGGACGCTCTATGTCATTTTATACTGTTACAGGACGCTCTATGTCAGGCAGTTACAGGACGCTCTATGTCATGCTGTTACAGGACGCTCTATGTCAGGCAGTTACAGGACGATCTATGTCATGCTGTTACAGGACGCTCTATGTCATTTTATACTGTTACAGGACGCTCTATGTCAGGCAGTTACAGGACGATCTATGTTATACTGTTACAGGACGCTCTATGTCATTTTATACTGTTACAGGACGCTCTATGTCAGGCAGTTACAGGACGCTCTATGTCAGGCAGTTACAGGACGCTCTATGTCATGCTGTTACAGGACGCTCTATGTCATGTTATACTGTTACAGGACGCTCTATGGCATGCTGTTACAGGACGCTCTACGTCATGCTGTTACAAAACGCTCTATGTCATTTTATACTGTTACAGGACGCTCTATGCCAGGCCATTACAGGACACTCTATGTCATTTTATACTGTTACAGGACGCTCTATGTCAGGCAGTTACAGGACGCTCTACGTCATGCTGTTACAAAACGCTCTATGTCATTTTATACTGTTACAGGACGCTCTATGTCTTGTTATACTGTTACAGGACGCTCTATGTCAGGCAGTTACAGGACGCTCTATGTCAGGCAGTTACAGGACGCTCTATGTCAGGCAGTTACAGGACGCTCTATGTCATGCTGTTACAGGACGCTCTATGTCATGCTGTTACAGGACGCTCTATGGCATGCTGTTACAAAACGCTCTATGTCATTTTATACTGTTACAGGACGCTCTATGTCAGGCAGTTACAGGACGCTCTACGTCATGCTGTTACAAAACGCTCTATGTCATTTTATACTGTTACAGGACGCTCTATGCCAGGCCATTACAGGACGCTCTACGTCATGCTGTTACAGGACGCTCTATGTCAGGCAGTTACAGGACGCTCTGTTTCAGGCAGTTACAGGACGTTCTATGTCATGTTATGCTGTTACAGGACGCTCTATGTCATTTTATACTTTTACAGGACGCTCTATGTCAGGCAGTTACAGGACGCTCTATGTCATGTTATACTGTTACAGGACGCTCTATGTCATGTTATACTGTTACAGGACGCTCTATGTCATTTTATACTGTTACAGGGCGCTCTATGTCAGACAGTTATAGGACGCTCTATGTCAGGCAGTTACAGGACGGTCTGTGTCGTGCTGTTACAGGACGCTCTATGTCATGTCATACTGTTACAGGACACTGTATGTCAGGCAGTCACAGGACGCTCTATATCAGGTTATACTGTTACAGGACGCTCTATGTCATGCTCTTACAGGACGCTCTATGTCAGACAGTTACAGGACGCTATATGTCATGTTATACTGTTACAGGACGCTCCCTGTCTTGTTATACTGTTACAGGACGCTCTATGTCAGGCTGTTTCAGGACGCCCTATGTCATGCTGGTACAGGACGCTCTATGCTGTGTCATGCTGTTGCAGGACGCTCTATGTCATGCTGGTACAGGACGCTCTATGCTGTGTCATGCTGTTGCAGGACGACCCGTTCCAGGTGAGGTGGAAGAGTGCAGTGCCCGCCATGGCAAGCAGACGTCGAGACAGCTCCCCTGGACCTGGTAAGTGTAGTCACCCCCGTCTCGTCTGCACTTGCTTGGGTGGGTGGGTGGAGGGAGGGAGGGAGACATGAATGGATGGATGAGATGGAAGGGTGTTATTGCTGGATGTACGGGATGAAAGGATGAATGTGGGGAGGAAGGGGGGATGATGGATGTTCGTATTGACAGACGCTTACAAACAGGATGACACACGTTTTTAACACTTACACTTGCTTGCACAAACATGTGTGCATGTATGCCCACACGCCAACACTCTCTTTCTCACACACACACGCACGCACGCACGCACGCACGCACGCACGCACACACACACACACACACACACAATCGCAGATACGCATACAGCGTTCATTCTTCCAAGAATATGATATTCATTTGTTTTAAAGTCAGCGAACTTATTGCAGAAAGTATGCCCCTCAAGGAAACGTCTCCCAGAACTGCACCTGAGCCCACCACTGACATTTCCGTCACTTACACCTGCTCTGCCTTGTGACATTGGTTCAGTGCAGTGATAATGTGCCGGCGACAGGCTCCTGACCACCATTCCCCTGCAGCCATGTTAATGGCGAGAAACCTTGAAGGAATGTCATCATATTATCCATCCATCTATCTGCCGTGGCTTCTTACTGTTTTCCACTCTCTTGCAGAGACGTCCTCAGAGATGGATTTTGAAGCAGTGCAGAGCACGCAGGTGCTGAGCAGCGAGGCCTCCAAGCACAAGATTTCCATCAAGCCCAAGTCACGGCGCTCACGCCAGTCACGCAAGAAGCGAGACGTCACGCCTACTGGAGGCCTGCCCAGCCTCAACGAGGAGTCGCCCAGCAAGGTGCTGGCTGAGGACAGCAATGAAGACACCCCTGCCTCCCCCACAGGTAACGCGGTGTTCACCTGTCTTTCTCTACTGCTGCACTCAAGTCACCCATGTTTTATAGCCTGTCTGTATCTCCTGTAGAGTAATCATGTGCCAGGAAGGTGCATGCTGAGGACTGTAGTAAGGATTGCGGAGGAGTTCGCGGATTTTTGCCCCCACAGGCTTTTTTGCCCTGGCAGAGAGATAATTTTGGCCAAGAATCTCTGCACTCAGTATAGGAACCATGGACATGTAGGAACATAGAGCTACCACAAATCTCTCCTAGTAGAGTCATACTGTCGGAACAAAGACATTTAGCAGGCATGCTTCTACTCACTAATTATGAAAACTATTTTGGAATGCACATTGTATCTGTTTTGAATTACTATGGCTTTTTAGATCCTGGTACCTGAAAATATTCATCCTTGTTCAGCAGTTGCTGAGTATCTCCTCTCTTTGTCTCTTACCATCAATTAGTGACGTACTGTGTACTTACTTCATTCTCGTTTCTCTTTACAGAGAAAAAACTGGTGGAGATGGAGACAGCAGAGAAGTCCTCCACTCTAATAGTCACTGCCAAGGCCGGGGAGACCCCTAAAGTTGCCATGACAACGCTAGAGCAGCCCAGCAGCAAGCCAAGTTGGGCAGAGCCTGAGCAGCTCACCTCGGCTCCTGCTACGTCTCCCAGTGCCATCACCAGCTACGCCAAGCGCATGTCGGGATCCTTCATGCCCCTGCCCCCAGTCTCTCCAAGCTCCTTGGAGACCAAGGCTCCAGCTGCTGTTGCTGCTCCTGCTGCTGCCGCCTCCTCCCAGGACACTTCCGCCAAGACTCCCATGGCGAAGCCAGGGGAGAAAGCCAAGGAGGAGCCAGGCAAGTCCAGTGAACTGAGCCAGATGTTTAACAGGATCAAGCGGCAGTCTGCAGTGATGGACGATGCTGCAAAGCCGCCAGGAGAAAGTGAAGGGAAGGTGGAACCCAAGTGCACCATCATTCAGGTACACGCCGGTGGTGGCAGTGGTGGTGGTAGTGATGATAAAGTGGTGGAAGACAAACCCCGCAAGAATTCAGTCCAGGCTTTGGAGAGTGTCCCTGTAGCTGGTGGTCCTGCTGCTGCTTCCCCCTTGAACTCGTCTGTTGCCCCCATGCTTCCCCCAAGAGAGAGTAAGGAGAAGAGTGTTGTGTTTGAAATACCAAAGATGCAGTCAGAGGCTGATAAGGTGTCTGGAAAGACTATGTCTGAGGATGTGAAGAGAGACAGACCAGAGCAGGCCCCAACCGCCTCTACCGGCAGTTCCTTCCCAAGCCAGGCCACTCCTCCTGTTCAGCAGGGGTCAAACAGCCCCAGTCCTCCAGGCCCTAGTCCCCGAGACGACTACAAGCAGCGAAGACAGGCTCGAAGCAAGACCCTGCCTGAGCATCCCATTGTCAAGGAGGAGACCTCACCCATCAAGGTGCAGAGAGCTGCTTCCCACAGACTGACCACTCCCCCATCCTCATCTCCCCCCTCTCCCCGCCACCCATCAGGTCAGGTGACCAGTGGACGCCCTGAACCCAAGCGGTGGTCTGCGGTGGAGGGAGAGCCCAGTGGAGGGGCAAAACCGGCTTGGATGGCCATGGTCAGACGACGCAAGGCCGGGAAAGATGAGGGTGAGGAGAGCAAACTGGAGGAAGCCCCAGCACCACTGGCCCAGCAGACATCAACTTCCCCAGCTCTAAAAGACTTTGCACACCAGAGGAGCAAGAGTGTGAAGGTCTCCAGCAAGCCAGCTGAAGACATCAGCTTTACATTGTCTGGGCAGGACAGTGGGAAATCTTTCTCGCCTTCGGTCTCGCCCATGTCCTCTCCATCAAGGTCTGCTGCAAAGCCTGCAAAGAGTGAGGAGCCCTCGGTGGATGTCCCCAAGCCTGTGTGGTCCAGCAGCAAACCTACTGTGGCTAAGGCAGAGGAGAAACCTACGGAGTCACAGAAACCATCTTGGACTGTCAACATCAGGCAGGAGCCCTTCAAACCTGAGACCACCCAAGCAGAGGCTTCCAAGCCTTCAACAATGTCAGGTGCCAAGCCTGTTCCTGCAAAGACTGAAGAACCTGCCCCTGAGGTGCCCAAGTTCTCTCGCTCAGCTTCTCTGAAGCCCAGCACAAAGGCAGAGGACCCTGTGGTGGAGGCCCCCAAGCCTTTCAGAGGAGCCTCAGTGAAGCACACGTTTCCAAAGAAAGAGGAGTCTGATGCCCCCAAGCCTGCTTGGTCATCTTCCAGCATGAAAGCCCCTGCACTAAAGATGGAGGAAACTCCAGAACCAACAAAGACATCACCCAGCACAGTCAGCAGCGTGAAGCCCAGCATATCTTCCGCAAAGCCTTCCCTCACTACCCGCAGTATTACCCCTGCTGCTCAGCCTGCTAAGGACACCACCACACCAGCATCAGCTCCAGCCTGGAAGACCAGCTCTGTCACCAAGAAGAAGGACACTCCCAACTCTATGGCCCCCGTGAAGATTGAAATCATTGAGAAGGAAAACAACATCGCACCTCCCGTCATCCCCAAGTCTCCAGAAAAGGTAATAAAAACCCTTTGAGTGTTTAGTCTTGGATGGAGTGTGTGTGATGAAGAACTTGTATTCATGTGCGGGTCATTCCATCCCTGGCATTTTTACCTCCCCAATGCACTTGCTTGTTTATTTTGTGTTGGCTAAAGGTAATGGAAAAAAAAATCCCCTCAAGCAAAATGTGTTTAGTTTTCAGGATATTTTGCTTCTTTCCCCAATTGCGTGAGTTAGATTGAATTGTAATTTTCAATTTTAGACAATTGTGTTTTTCACCATTAATTTATAATATCTGTCTTGAACTTAGTATGAAAATGTGGGCTTGAGGTGTTACAATTTTGTTGTTGGGTTTTGGGTAAACATACTTTGTGAAATTATTTATGGACTACTTTGAAACCTCTTGCAATTTAAAATCGCTTTAGTCTCTTTTTTTATCACGTAACCAAACCGTTTTGAGGTTTAACTGACTTTTTAAAAACATGAAATGATGTCCTCTGGCTGCCTGGTCAGGGGACATAACTTCTGTCGGCCTTTGCATATGCAGTGTTGGATCAGGAGTTACAAATCTATATGGTTCTTGATTCCAAAAAGAAATTAACAGTTACATCATGTTTACCATTTATTTTCTATATAGAAATATGGTTTTCTCAGTTGTCTATTTTTTATAACTCTTATTCACTGCTTCACAAAACTAAGAATAAGATGCATCATAATAAATCTCATTTTAGGGCCAATGTAATTATTAGGTACACTCAAAGACACACCTTTCCTTTGTATAAAGACTTTGTTGTTGTGCAATATATACTTTTCATTTCAGATGTAAGCACAGATGACCCATATTTCTTTCTGTCGTTTCATTTATTTGTTGCCACTTCTTGCTCTAAAGCCTCGTCTCTCTCTATCTCTACCTTGCAGCCGTCTGCTCCAGTCTCCCCAGAGAAGTCAGCAGACAAGTGCCACCAGGCGCCTACTGGCCGAGGATCATCCAAGGTGCTGGACATGGTCAAGAACTTCCAGAAGCTACAGGTCAGCTAGTGTGCTGACCACTGCAGCATTGCCAGGATGGAGATGTGCACAGCTTGCTGCCAAGTTGAAGCACTAATGGCACATGGCTAAAAGCATCTCGGGTCTTTGAATGTTGAGACATTTCAGACAGACTGGTGCTGAACTTCATGGCAAGAGGCAACCTTCTAGAGAAAATAAAACGTATAATACTTTTGTTGTGAATTGGGGCAACTTTGAGAAGTGTATAGCTGGGTGACCTTAAGACTCGGTGGTGCTAGTTTAGTGAGAAGTGAACCCCAGACTTGACAGAGCCGAGAGGCCCATTTTGCTTGAAGCATGTGAGTAGTTCTTTAACCTGCAATCTTCAGTAGAGTAAGCAAAAGGTGCTTGGCACTCCATACCGCCAAAAGGTGTGTGTGTGTGGACAGACAGAGACTTTAACTGCATCAACAGAAGTGCACCTATCTGATCCTCATCTGAATGCTTGCTGGGGAGTTGATCTGAGGTTTGGATAATGAATCAGCCACAAGAAATACGCTCTTGAGCTCTCTGTTTCATGGATTTAGTGAATTTTCATCTTGCAGTGAACTCTGCTTTATAGGGAATGGTTGATGGAAGGCTTTTTCATGCAGTTACATTCAGTTGATCCATCACCTGAGCTCTGTGATAAAGAACTCATCAAACTGAGAAATTGCCAAGGAAGTGGATGTACTCTTTAGATATGCATTGTGGATGAAAGCAAACAATTTTGTGTGTGCCCCAAATTTTATTCCAGTGAAGGCGGAATGCAAGGAGTGGTTATAGCATGGACCACTGAAGACGTCTGGACAGGCAGTACATGTACTTCAGATGTTTTGGACACACGGAAAGAATTGTGGGTTTCACAAGTGGTCAGCGAATGGTTAGGCTTTCATCAGTGAACACATGCCTATGGAAAAGATGTCTTGTTTTGTGCAGAGTTGAGTACCATAGGTCACCATGGGAAGATGAGCAGACTGGAATGAGTTGCATCTTGCTTGTCAAATGATGTCAAAAGTTGATGCAGGAATTCATGGACATGATATGTAACTTGTCCAAGTCTGTTCTGATATCAAGTAGTCCAAGTAGTCCAGCTCATTAGTTGTTTTAAATTGCAACAGCAGTCCGCACCAACACTATATCTAGTCTACTTGGCCATGTTGTCCACGGTCTGGGTCTGTCCCTGGTCTTACAAGAAGCTCTCAGACAGTGTCTACATCACTACTAGAAGAGAGTCATGCAAACTGTGTGTTGTAGGTTCTGGCCGTGTGTTGATTGAGGCAGCAGGCTGGCATTAGTATGTTGTGTTTTTGTCATGCACTGCAAGCACAGAAACAATGCATATAAGAATAATTTGTCAACCAGGGTTTTGGAACTTTTTTCCTATTAATCTATAAACTGCTGAGTCATTTTAATAGAAATTACATACGATTTTACATTTTGAGGTATGAAATGACAGCACTATCTTGATGTGGTTTTCGTGGGGGGGTTTTTTTCTTTTTTTTTTCTTCTAGATTTTCATATCGAATGAACAGCAGTTCTGGAAAGGTAAATGCTAGCCCATGGATTTGTAACTGTATTGGCAATGTACCCTCAATTTAGTCTTTTCTCTTCTTGTAAACATAGAATTGCCAACTATGACCATTTATATAATTCAATATAGAATGTTTTGGAAACAATCTCTATTCTCCATCATATGACTGACATATCTTTCTCAAACTTCTTTTGTTGCTCAATTGAGCTGTATAATGGAAACTTTTCAAAATAATGCCTCAGTTCAGTCTTGTCAACACATTTTGCTCACAGCCTATTCATTTCCTGGATTAATATTGATCTCACTGAACATTTTTAGGCTTCGTTCATTCAATCTGTCTGCAGTCTCTTGAAAGTGGGGGCTGAATTTAAATTTCTATTCAAAATTCCACTGCATGAATTACATTTTAGAACAGAAAGTCAATCACTGTTAATGAGAAATTTTCCATTGCTCAAAGTATTCTTCACTTATTACTGTTCATCTCTATGTTTGCATCTTTCATATTCGTTTATGTGTTCATGACTAGTGGTCAACCACTGTGTTCGTGTATTAATATTACTAGTACAGTGTTCATGGTGGAGGCTGTCACATGACTAATGTGCCTGCCTGTCCCTTACTAGTAGTAGTAGTAGTGGTAGTAGTAGTAGTAGTAGTAGTAGTAATAGTAGTAGTATTTTTTTAAATTATTATTATTATTATTATTATTATTATTATTATTGTTCATGTAAATCTTTAGGGTGGTCTCCTCTCATTTCATTGCTCACGCTTGTGATTGCTTATCAAAGCATATAAATTTCATTGCTTACTTACACATTTAAATGCTCACTTACACATTTGAGTGCTTACCTATACATACAAATTTCATTTCTTACTTACACATTTGAGTGCTTACCTATACATACATTTTTCATTGTTTACTTACACATTTGAATGCTACACTGTCTCTGTATATGTTTTCTCTTTTCCTAGATAATCCTCAAAAAGGTATGATTTTAATATATGCTGAAAAATTTTCAACTGTCCTTAGCTGAGGTGAAATATCTTGCCTGGATTTTGTTTTCCCTCTCTCATTTTAAGTGCTGCTGTATTAATTGGCCCTTCCGCATTGTCATCAAAATACTAGCTCCCATTTAGCAAGCACTGCCTGTCATATGTGAATCTTTTATAAGCAAAGAAAGACTGAATTCCTAATCAGTCTGAAAATATGCAACAAGACTATCTCTCAGTAACAGATGAGATTGAAATATATTTCTTCCTTGTTTTCCCACTGTCCTTTGGCCTCCTATAAAAACAGCTCTCCATCTTAATTGAATAAATGGTGAAAACTCATATTTGAAACTTACACACACAAAAGTAACTTTGATCTTAAAAGATTCTTGATGGGTGATGTAACAAATGTTGGATTTTGACTACTTAAAAATGAAAGCACCACATGAAGTCTTAAAACAGATGTGTCATTATCATGGTAGAGGGTTTTGTTGGGAAGATTTCATTGTAGCAGGGCTGAGGTGCCGCTTGGGTAGTTCTCCACAATTCACCTTCATCAGCAGTTTATATGGGAACCTGTGGTCGGCTTTCTCTCATTGCTTATACAACATGGCACTAACCCACACAGAGTCAGCCAAGCAACCCTGTCATGCAACTTGATAACAACTCTTTGTAAATATATACACTGAACAAATACCACTGTATGGAGTTACCCGGGCATTGCTTTTCAGAAGCAGCACATTTTAAAATTGTGTCATGGCATTTTGAGATGGTCGTTGGACACTGCCAGTTCATCATTGAAAACTTAAGTTATTTGATGATTACTGTAATGGTGAAACTGCACATAACTAAACATGACTACCTTATTGTAACAACATTTCAAAATGCAAACACTCTAAGAGACAGGGGTCAAGTTCTAGTGAAATGCAGTCTTATTATAATCTTTCTGTATTGTTGATAGTCACTTGTTACAGGAGCATGTTGCAACTTAATTATATATCTAAATTCAATTGTCCAATGTCAATTTTTGTGTATTTATAATAACTCTAAATACCACAGTATTTGGAACTGAATAGAACGGCTTGTCAATGATCAGCACTCGTGTAATCTTGGAGCCAGTAAATTTGAGAAAGCAGACAGCAGCCAAATTGTTTGCATCAGGGCCAGGCTTGTTTTATTGAGTATCCAGTGTCAGAGGGCAGTGTCTGTGGGCCCCAATGCAAGTTCGATTCAGGCATCACAAACCTCAGGCAGATTAATCAGTCTTCCAACAAGCTCCTAAACATTTGCATTTGGAGTCACTCCATGGGCCTTGCAAACAGACCCCACATTCTCCCTGTAGGTTGGGATGCCCACTTGACCCCCTTCCCCCCATCCTTCCCCTCATCCTTACCCCCATCCTTCCCCCACCCCCAGCTCCATCCAGCCTCCTGCTCAGCCCCTGTAGAGTTTAAGCACTCCTGTGCATTCCACAGCCACATGTTCACTGCCACTAAAGAGGCATGCTACACAATGTGGCTTTTCCTGCACTGTATAGTTGATCTTGCTTCATAAGCATGCCACATACATGTAGAGTGGCTGCTCTAATGCAGATGGTAAAAGTGAAGTTTGTGTCAGTAAACGGGAAATATCAAAGGAGTCTTTCTTTTATGTTGCTACTGCTTCTGCTAAAGATGAGATTAGTAACTATTTCTTTGTTTGCAAGATCAGTGGTGAGATGTCACTGGCAGCTGGATGTCGAAGTGGCTCTGCTACTGGTGGTTGTCAGGGAGCATTGGAAGACGTGGCTGTGTTACAGTAAGTCTAGAGTCCAGTGTCAGACTCACTGTCCTGGTGGTTCTACAGCCCTGATGCCTTTCTGGTGGCCATGCAAGCTGCTTGGAACTATTCCTGGCTGTCTTCCTGGAGTCACCTCTGAGAGCCTTGTGTCCCGGGTTTCAGCTGATGAGGAGAAGCATCAAGCAGCAGTTGCTCACTGTTGAAGTTGATGTTCTGTGTAGTGGTCACTGAGGCATTGCATTGCATGATGTCTGTGGTTTCCAGCAGTGTTAGCATGTCCCCAGTGCTGCTCCTAATGAGTTTGAAAAGTGGTCATTCCAGGAGACCATCATTCTTATAATTTGGTTATTTTTGGAACCTCATCAAGTTTCCTGTAGTGCTGACTGATCTGGATGTGAAATATTTTTCATTGAAAATCCAACCCAGACTTGGAATGTAGAAATGAATGACAATGAACCTGCAGGGATGGCAAGGGAAGGGTGGTATTGCTCTGTCTTGGATGTGCCTCGGAGAGTTCCTGCCTTTGAGTGGATGGGTTTCATTCTTCTTGAAGAAAAGTGCACTTCTGTCTATAGATGCAAGGTAGATACTTTCAGTCAGCAAAACTCTCTATTTCTGTTGAAGTGATGTGCATTTGGCAGGGAAGTTGATTCCAAGACTGTTCAGGGATGTTGGAGTATTTTGCTGATGAGATTATGGCATTCCACAAGATATATTTTCTCACTCATTAATATAGCACTTTTTTCTGTTCCGCACATTTGCCCTAGAAGTGTAACAAGGCACTTCACATGTTGCGATATCTTTTCTGACTGCAAACATACAAGCAGCCTAGCTGAGATCTGCAGCACGTAAAGTTGGCATACTGATTTTTGATTTGTCACCTCACCTTCCATTTATGTATATTGACAAAGAGGCAGAGCATGAACAAAATTTGGGATTCACAAGTGACCTTTTATTCTGGTGATGGCGGGAATAACAGATGGACAATTGTATGCTTGGAGGCTCATGCTCTGACCAAGCTGCTAAAAGCAGTCGCTGCTTAGACTAATGGCAACTTGCTGTCAGACAGTAGATTCCAGTGCACTGTGGAGTCTGCTCAAATCTGTTGCTGGTATTGTAGCATCAAAAGTATTTGTCTTTATGTGTGTAAGTATGTAAGTAATGCACTTGTAAGGCTTGGGTCTCCATTGCGTTGGAGCGCTCAAGTACATAACAGTCTTGACTAGTTGGCTCATGCACATGAAGCATTGGTTTCTTCCTCGTGGTGCTGGTGTGCAGAGTGTCATCTGATGCTTATGTGTTAATTTCTGCTCTGTGGAGGAAAAAGAGGAAAGCACACTACAGTGGTCGGTATTGAGAAGTTCTTGCAACAATCATGGCCTGTCTGTACATAATAATTATAGAAATGCATTTCTGTGATTTTTCTGTCTTTGCACCACTGTCAATGTGTTTTGTTATGGACTTATCACTTTTCAAAGCTTTTGTTTGCAAGGGGATGAGATATCAGGCTTCTTTAAAAAAAATACTGTTTTATTGTTAATTATGTGTTGTGTTCACTGTTTTTGCTTGATGCTGAGCTGCAGGATATACTAACTAAAAGTAATGTACTGCTTGGACCATGATGAATAGTCATGTGTTGTCTGTATTTTGTATGTGTTGTGGAATTGTCATTTTCTTTCCCTTTGTTTGTCCATCCCTTACAGCAGTAGCTTTCTTGACTTTATTTCAAATGAAATTTTTGTGAATATATGGGGCCCCTGAACTTGTATATAATGTAAGAACTGTAACAAATCTGTCAATATTTCATGTAGTTATTGTCAATATTTTTGTTTGGTTTTCATGACTGGTGTGGGAAAGACTGGTGTGTGTAGGCATTCCAGGGACCATTCATACAACGATGTGTTCACACATTTCGCAGGACAGTTGTACGTTGAGATAGTGCTTGGAGTTTGACCTTGAAAACTATTTTCACTCCAGATAGTTTCCCCATAAAAAGGGAGATAACTGCTTTGGTTAAACTTTGGTTATTTACTCACTTCATCTGATCGTAGTAGGGATTTTGCAGGCTTCTTTCGCAAGGTGGTATATGTTATATGCAGAAATTCACATGACCACACGCATTCGTTCATTCACTTCAGTGGACCAGTAATCAGTTATAGTTGGGTGTTCAGTTCTACTATACACAGTATAACTCTATGTACATTTCTTTACATATCTTTCAACTTACAGAGTCTTGATTGTACATAGTCCTACAAAGAGGACCCCTGTACAGAAAGGACCAGTCGTCTTGCCTAGCGTTGCATGCACTCACTGTACATTCTGTCTTCTCTGTAAGTGAGGAAGACTGATCACAGTCATGTGGGCAGTCAGCACTGATGGTGTTCCTCGTGCAATCAGCCTTAACATTGCCTCTGCTTGTAAGACATGAATAAACTGAATATTAACATTTGTGTCTGCCTCAAATCGCGTATTCCTGGCATCAACTGTTTCTTTGACAGCGTGAAATTTTGGTAGGAATTTTGAATATGAGCAAGCATGCTGTAGCAGTTAAGGTGGAAACATCTGATGGGCTGATCGGCTGCGTCTTAATACATGTATGTACAAGAGAGCCTCATTCTTGTGTTAACCTTTCACGTCGTTTCACCCACAGCCAAATCTGGGACTAACAGTACTCTACTATCCGAGGTATTGAAAACTGCAGCCATAAACTTTCATACGACAATCACTCGGCCGCGATATCCGTTGTCCGACCTACACATCCCACCCACACGTTCTGGCCACAGCGTTGTTTTTCTCCCTGAAGCGTAAGCGCTGTTTATTTCGCAACATGTGTGGGCTTGTCTAATAAAAACGCCACGTGGGAACTGCGTGACAAGTACACGCGCGCCCATTGGCGATACGCTCGGTGGGCGGTGCTGCGAACGGTTAATTGTTATCAAATTGCATCCATCGAGGTAATTTTGGGCAGAAACATTCTCAGGCACTTGCATTTCAAAATTAAAATTATAATATTCAAAGAATTAATTGTCATAGTTTGCATATGCATTTCCGTACAAATCGAAGCAAACAAAATCTGAGGGTGCATCGTTCTCTTACCTAATGGAGAAGAAGCCCTACTGATTTAAAAATGTTTGAGAAACAAAAACCACAATCGCAGCAACAGCTGTGACTGCTAATTTGGTTGCCATGCCTTGTTCCGCAGGACTCCGGAGTGGTCGGACACCCACGACTGCAACATACCAGTTTCGCTGCTTCTAAACACGCGTGCGCCCGCGCGCGCGCGCGCGCACGCACGCACGCGCGCACACGCACGCACGCACACACACACACACACACGTTTCCCCCCTATTATTTTAAAAACGAACAGTGTCTGTTGGGGTCAACTGGGAAGGTCATGGTGACGTATCATCCGGTAACTGACTCCTTCCGCTACACACAGCCACAAAACATGCCGTGTAGCGGCCAAAATAATTTCCCGGCCAAAATAATTTCCGGAAGTCATCGCAGAGTTATCTGCTCGGGACGTGCTGAGAATTCAACTCTAAAAAGAGACGGCATCCTGTAGCGGCCAAAACAGTAACCTGGCCAAAACAGTAACCGGAAGTCATCGCAGAGTTATCTGCGAGGGACGTGCTTTATGCAATTTACCGCTCCTGCACCTGTTCTTCGCATGGAATATATTCCGACAAACGACGCATTAGTTGCTTTACGAGGTTTTGGTGCATTTGTGTAGTTTAACACATGATGTAGCGTTCAAAAAAGTTTTTCCCCATGTAAAGCCGTCTCCCTGCCGGAAATAATATGGGAGTCACCTCCCTGTAGTCTGTTTGTAGTCTGGTTTTATAAAACGCGACCGTTGACTGACTTGGCACGCCCGGGGAGTTATGCTAAGATCCGGCCGCGTAAATATATCTGCGTTTTGTGACAAACGTCTTTCTCGGCGGTACTGTACTCCATGCACCTTAACGGTGCGCGTGATTCGGGTGTAATCTTAAGCTAAACGACGTTGATGTTGCCGCTGCGAAATTTCGAAGTCGGCAACATTCCGAACGTCGTTTAGCTTAAGATTACACCCGAATCACGCGCACCGTTAAGGTGCATGGAGTACAGTACCGCCGAGAAAGACGTTTGTCACAAAACGCAGATATATTTACGCGGCCGGATCTTAGCATAACTCCCCGGGCGTGCCAAGTCAGTCAACGGTCGCGTTTTATAAAACCAGACTACAAACAGACTACAGGGAGGTGACTCCCATATTATTTCCGGCAGGGGAGACGGCTTTACATGGGGAAAAACTTTTTTGAACGCTACATCATGTGTTAAACTACACAAATGCACCAAAACCTCGTAAAGCAACTAATGCGTCGTTTGTCGGAATATATTCCATGCGAAGAACAGGTGCAGGAGCGGTAAATTGCATAAAGCACGTCCCTCGCAGATAACTCTGCGATGACTTCCGGTTACTGTTTTGGCCAGGTTACTGTTTTGGCCGCTACAGGATGCCGTCTCTTTTTAGAGTTGAATTCTCAGCACGTCCCGAGCAGATAACTCTGCGATGACTTCCGGAAATTATTTTGGCCGGGAAATTATTTTGGCCGCTACACGGCATGTTTGTGGCTGTGTGTAGCGGAAGGAGTCAGTTACCGGATGATACGTCACCATGACCTTCCCAGTTGACCCCAACAGACACTGTTCGTTTTTAAAATAATAGGGGGGAAACGTGTGTGTGTGTGTGTGTGTGTGTGTGTGTGTGTGCGTGCGCGCGGGTGCACGCATGTTTAGAGGCAGTGAAACTGTATGTTGCAGTCGTGGGTGTCCGACCACTCAGGAGTCCTGCGGAACAAGGCATGGCAACCAAATTAGCAGCCCACAGCTGTTGCTGCGATTGTGGTTTTTGTTTTTCAAACATTTCTAAATCAGTAGGCCTTCTTGTCCATTAGGTAAGAGAACGATGCACCCTCAGATTTTGTTTGCTTCGATTTGTACGGAAATGCATATGCAAACTATGACAATTAATTCTTTGAATATTATAATTTTAATTTTGAAATGCAAGTGCCTGAGAATGTTTCTGCCCAAAATTACCTCGATGGATGCAATTTGATAACAATTAACCGTTCGCAGCACCGCCCACCGAGCGCATCGCCAATGGGCGCGCGTGTACTTGTCACGCAGTTCCCACGTGGCGTTTTTATTAGACAAGCCCACACATGTTGCGAAATAAACAGCGCTTACGCTTCAGGGAGAAAAACAACGCTGTGGCCAGAACGTGTGGGTGGTATGTGTAGGTCGGACCACGGATAATCCCGGCCGAGTGATTGTCGTATGAAAGTTTATGGCTGCAGTTTTCAATACCTCGGATAGTAGAGTACTGTTACTAACAGTGTTAGTCCCAGATTTGGCTGTGGGTGAAATGACGTGAAAGGTTAACACAAGAACGAGGCTCTCTTGTACATACATGTCTTATTATTAAGACGCAGCCGATCAGCCCATCAGATGTTTCCACCTTAACTGCTACAGCATGCTTGCTCATATTCAAAATTCCTACCAAAATTTCACGCTGTCAAAGAAACAGTTGATGCCAGGAAAACGCGATTTGAGGCAGACACAAATGTTAATATTCAGTTTATTCATGTCTTACAAGCAGAGGCAATGTTAAGGCTGATTGCATGAGGAACACCATCAGTGCTGACTGCCCACATGACTGATCAGTCTTCCTCACTTACAGAGAAGACAGAATGTACAGTGAGTGCATGCAACGCTAGGCAAGACGACTGGTCCTTTCTGTACAGGGGTCCTCTTTGTAGGACTATGTACAATCAAGACTCTGTAAGTTGAAAGATATGTAAAGAAATGTACATAGAGTTATACTGTGTATAGTAGAACTGAACACCCAACTATAACTGATTACTGGTCCACTGAAGTGAATGAACGAATGCGTGTGGTCATGTGAATTTCTGCATATAACATATACCACCTTGCGAAAGAAGCCTGCAAAATCCCTACTACGATCAGATGAAGTGAGTAAATAACCAAAGTTTAACCAAAGCAGTTATCTCCCTTTTTATGGGGAAACTATCTGGAGTGAAAATAGTTTTCAAGGTCAAACTCCAAGCACTATCTCAACGTACAACTGTCCTGCGAAATGTGTGAACACATCGTTGTATGAATGGTCCCTGGAATGCCTACACACACCAGTCTTTCCCACACCAGTCATGAAAACCAAACAAAAATATTGACAATAACTACATGAAATATTGACAGATTTGTTACAGTTCTTACATTATATACAAGTTCAGGGGCCCCATATATTCACAAAAATTTCATTTGAAATAAAGTCAAGAAAGCTACTGCTGTAAGGGATGGACAAACAAAGGGAAAGAAAATGACAATTCCACAACACATACAAAATACAGACAACACATGACTATTCATCATGGTCCAAGCAGTACATTACTTTTAGTTAGTATATTCTGCAGCTCAGCATCAAGCAAAAACAGTGAACACAACACATAATTAACAATAAAACAGTATTTTTTAAAAAGAAGCCTGATATCTCATCCCCTTGCAAACAAAAGCTTTGAAAAGTGATGTCCATAACAAAACACATTGACAGTGGTGCAAAGACAGAAAAATCACAGAAATGCATTTCTATAATTATTATGTACAGACAGGCCATGATTGTTGCAAGAACTTCTCAATACCGACCACTGTAGTGTGCTTTCCTCTTTTTCCTCCACAGAGCAGAAATTAACACATAAGCATCAGATGACACACTGCACACCAGCACCACGAGGAAGAAACCAATGCTTCATGTGCATGAGCCAACTAGTCAAGACTGTTATGTACTTGAGCGCTCCAACGCAATGGAGACCCAAGCCTTACAAGTGCATTACTTACATACTTACACACATAAAGACAAATACTTTTGATGCTACAATACCAGCAACAGATTTGAGCAGACTCCACAGTGCACTGGAATCTACTGTCTGACAGCAAGTTGCCATTAGTCTAAGCAGCGACTGCTTTTAGCAGCTTGGTCAGAGCATGAGCCTCCAAGCATACAATTGTCCATCTGTTATTCCCGCCATCACCAGAATAAAAGGTCACTTGTGAATCCCAAATTTTGTTCATGCTCTGCCTCTTTGTCAATATACATAAATGGAAGGTGAGGTGACAAATCAAAAATCAGTATGCCAACTTTACGTGCTGCAGATCTCAGCTAGGCTGCTTGTATGTTTGCAGTCAGAAAAGATATCGCAACATGTGAAGTGCCTTGTTACACTTCTAGGGCAAATGTGCGGAACAGAAAAAAGTGCTATATTAATGAGTGAGAAAATATATCTTGTGGAATGCCATAATCTCATCAGCAAAATACTCCAACATCCCTGAACAGTCTTGGAATCAACTTCCCTGCCAAATGCACATCACTTCAACAGAAATAGAGAGTTTTGCTGACTGAAAGTATCTACCTTGCATCTATAGACAGAAGTGCACTTTTCTTCAAGAAGAATGAAACCCATCCACTCAAAGGCAGGAACTCTCCGAGGCACATCCAAGACAGAGCAATACCACCCTTCCCTTGCCATCCCTGCAGGTTCATTGTCATTCATTTCTACATTCCAAGTCTGGGTTGGATTTTCAATGAAAAATATTTCACATCCAGATCAGTCAGCACTACAGGAAACTTGATGAGGTTCCAAAAATAACCAAATTATAAGAATGATGGTCTCCTGGAATGACCACTTTTCAAACTCATTAGGAGCAGCACTGGGGACATGCTAACACTGCTGGAAACCACAGACATCATGCAATGCAATGCCTCAGTGACCACTACACAGAACATCAACTTCAACAGTGAGCAACTGCTGCTTGATGCTTCTCCTCATCAGCTGAAACCCGGGACACAAGGCTCTCAGAGGTGACTCCAGGAAGACAGCCAGGAATAGTTCCAAGCAGCTTGCATGGCCACCAGAAAGGCATCAGGGCTGTAGAACCACCAGGACAGTGAGTCTGACACTGGACTCTAGACTTACTGTAACACAGCCACGTCTTCCAATGCTCCCTGACAACCACCAGTAGCAGAGCCACTTCGACATCCAGCTGCCAGTGACATCTCACCACTGATCTTGCAAACAAAGAAATAGTTACTAATCTCATCTTTAGCAGAAGCAGTAGCAACATAAAAGAAAGACTCCTTTGATATTTCCCGTTTACTGACACAAACTTCACTTTTACCATCTGCATTAGAGCAGCCACTCTACATGTATGTGGCATGCTTATGAAGCAAGATCAACTATACAGTGCAGGAAAAGCCACATTGTGTAGCATGCCTCTTTAGTGGCAGTGAACATGTGGCTGTGGAATGCACAGGAGTGCTTAAACTCTACAGGGGCTGAGCAGGAGGCTGGATGGAGCTGGGGGTGGGGGAAGGATGGGGGTAAGGATGAGGGGAAGGATGGGGGGAAGGGGGTCAAGTGGGCATCCCAACCTACAGGGAGAATGTGGGGTCTGTTTGCAAGGCCCATGGAGTGACTCCAAATGCAAATGTTTAGGAGCTTGTTGGAAGACTGATTAATCTGCCTGAGGTTTGTGATGCCTGAATCGAACTTGCATTGGGGCCCACAGACACTGCCCTCTGACACTGGATACTCAATAAAACAAGCCTGGCCCTGATGCAAACAATTTGGCTGCTGTCTGCTTTCTCAAATTTACTGGCTCCAAGATTACACGAGTGCTGATCATTGACAAGCCGTTCTATTCAGTTCCAAATACTGTGGTATTTAGAGTTATTATAAATACACAAAAATTGACATTGGACAATTGAATTTAGATATATAATTAAGTTGCAACATGCTCCTGTAACAAGTGACTATCAACAATACAGAAAGATTATAATAAGACTGCATTTCACTAGAACTTGACCCCTGTCTCTTAGAGTGTTTGCATTTTGAAATGTTGTTACAATAAGGTAGTCATGTTTAGTTATGTGCAGTTTCACCATTACAGTAATCATCAAATAACTTAAGTTTTCAATGATGAACTGGCAGTGTCCAACGACCATCTCAAAATGCCATGACACAATTTTAAAATGTGCTGCTTCTGAAAAGCAATGCCCGGGTAACTCCATACAGTGGTATTTGTTCAGTGTATATATTTACAAAGAGTTGTTATCAAGTTGCATGACAGGGTTGCTTGGCTGACTCTGTGTGGGTTAGTGCCATGTTGTATAAGCAATGAGAGAAAGCCGACCACAGGTTCCCATATAAACTGCTGATGAAGGTGAATTGTGGAGAACTACCCAAGCGGCACCTCAGCCCTGCTACAATGAAATCTTCCCAACAAAACCCTCTACCATGATAATGACACATCTGTTTTAAGACTTCATGTGGTGCTTTCATTTTTAAGTAGTCAAAATCCAACATTTGTTACATCACCCATCAAGAATCTTTTAAGATCAAAGTTACTTTTGTGTGTGTAAGTTTCAAATATGAGTTTTCACCATTTATTCAATTAAGATGGAGAGCTGTTTTTATAGGAGGCCAAAGGACAGTGGGAAAACAAGGAAGAAATATATTTCAATCTCATCTGTTACTGAGAGATAGTCTTGTTGCATATTTTCAGACTGATTAGGAATTCAGTCTTTCTTTGCTTATAAAAGATTCACATATGACAGGCAGTGCTTGCTAAATGGGAGCTAGTATTTTGATGACAATGCGGAAGGGCCAATTAATACAGCAGCACTTAAAATGAGAGAGGGAAAACAAAATCCAGGCAAGATATTTCACCTCAGCTAAGGACAGTTGAAAATTTTTCAGCATATATTAAAATCATACCTTTTTGAGGATTATCTAGGAAAAGAGAAAACATATACAGAGACAGTGTAGCATTCAAATGTGTAAGTAAACAATGAAAAATGTATGTATAGGTAAGCACTCAAATATGTAAGTAAGAAATGAAATTTGTATGTATAGGTAAGCACTCAAATGTGTAAGTGAGCATTTAAATGTGTAAGTAAGCAATGAAATTTATATGCTTTGATAAGCAATCACAAGCGTGAGCAATGAAATGAGAGGAGACCACCCTAAAGATTTACATGAACAATAATAATAATAATAATAATAATAATAATAATAATTTAAAAAAATACTACTACTATTACTACTACTACTACTACTACTACTACCACTACTACTACTACTAGTAAGGGACAGGCAGGCACATTAGTCATGTGACAGCCTCCACCATGAACACTGTACTAGTAATATTAATACACGAACACAGTGGTTGACCACTAGTCATGAACACATAAACGAATATGAAAGATGCAAACATAGAGATGAACAGTAATAAGTGAAGAATACTTTGAGCAATGGAAAATTTCTCATTAACAGTGATTGACTTTCTGTTCTAAAATGTAATTCATGCAGTGGAATTTTGAATAGAAATTTAAATTCAGCCCCCACTTTCAAGAGACTGCAGACAGATTGAATGAACGAAGCCTAAAAATGTTCAGTGAGATCAATATTAATCCAGGAAATGAATAGGCTGTGAGCAAAATGTGTTGACAAGACTGAACTGAGGCATTATTTTGAAAAGTTTCCATTATACAGCTCAATTGAGCAACAAAAGAAGTTTGAGAAAGATATGTCAGTCATATGATGGAGAATAGAGATTGTTTCCAAAACATTCTATATTGAATTATATAAATGGTCATAGTTGGCAATTCTATGTTTACAAGAAGAGAAAAGACTAAATTGAGGGTACATTGCCAATACAGTTACAAATCCATGGGCTAGCATTTACCTTTCCAGAACTGCTGTTCATTCGATATGAAAATCTAGAAGAAAAAAAAAAAAAAAAACCCCCCCACGAAAACCACATCAAGATAGTGCTGTCATTTCATACCTCAAAATGTAAAATCGTATGTAATTTCTATTAAAATGACTCAGCAGTTTATAGATTAATAGGAAAAAAGTTCCAAAACCCTGGAAATTATTCTTATATGCATTGTTTCTGTGCTTGCAGTGCATGACAAAAACACAACATACTAATGCCAGCCTGCTGCCTCAATCAACACACGGCCAGAACCTACAACACACAGTTTGCATGACTCTCTTCTAGTAGTGATGTAGACACTGTCTGAGAGCTTCTTGTAAGACCAGGGACAGACCCAGACCGTGGACAACATGGCCAAGTAGACTAGATATAGTGTTGGTGCGGACTGCTGTTGCAATTTAAAACAACTAATGAGCTGGACTACTTGGACTACTTGATATCAGAACAGACTTGGACAAGTTACATATCATGTCCATGAATTCCTGCATCAACTTTTGACATCATTTGACAAGCAAGATGCAACTCATTCCAGTCTGCTCATCTTCCCATGGTGACCTATGGTACTCAACTCTGCACAAAACAAGACATCTTTTCCATAGGCATGTGTTCACTGATGAAAGCCTAACCATTCGCTGACCACTTGTGAAACCCACAATTCTTTCCGTGTGTCCAAAACATCTGAAGTACATGTACTGCCTGTCCAGACGTCTTCAGTGGTCCATGCTATAACCACTCCTTGCATTCCGCCTTCACTGGAATAAAATTTGGGGCACACACAAAATTGTTTGCTTTCATCCACAATGCATATCTAAAGAGTACATCCACTTCCTTGGCAATTTCTCAGTTTGATGAGTTCTTTATCACAGAGCTCAGGTGATGGATCAACTGAATGTAACTGCATGAAAAAGCCTTCCATCAACCATTCCCTATAAAGCAGAGTTCACTGCAAGATGAAAATTCACTAAATCCATGAAACAGAGAGCTCAAGAGCGTATTTCTTGTGGCTGATTCATTATCCAAACCTCAGATCAACTCCCCAGCAAGCATTCAGATGAGGATCAGATAGGTGCACTTCTGTTGATGCAGTTAAAGTCTCTGTCTGTCCACACACACACACCTTTTGGCGGTATGGAGTGCCAAGCACCTTTTGCTTACTCTACTGAAGATTGCAGGTTAAAGAACTACTCACATGCTTCAAGCAAAATGGGCCTCTCGGCTCTGTCAAGTCTGGGGTTCACTTCTCACTAAACTAGCACCACCGAGTCTTAAGGTCACCCAGCTATACACTTCTCAAAGTTGCCCCAATTCACAACAAAAGTATTATACGTTTTATTTTCTCTAGAAGGTTGCCTCTTGCCATGAAGTTCAGCACCAGTCTGTCTGAAATGTCTCAACATTCAAAGACCCGAGATGCTTTTAGCCATGTGCCATTAGTGCTTCAACTTGGCAGCAAGCTGTGCACATCTCCATCCTGGCAATGCTGCAGTGGTCAGCACACTAGCTGACCTGTAGCTTCTGGAAGTTCTTGACCATGTCCAGCACCTTGGATGATCCTCGGCCAGTAGGCGCCTGGTGGCACTTGTCTGCTGACTTCTCTGGGGAGACTGGAGCAGACGGCTGCAAGGTAGAGATAGAGAGAGACGAGGCTTTAGAGCAAGAAGTGGCAACAAATAAATGAAACGACAGAAAGAAATATGGGTCATCTGTGCTTACATCTGAAATGAAAAGTATATATTGCACAACAACAAAGTCTTTATACAAAGGAAAGGTGTGTCTTTGAGTGTACCTAATAATTACATTGGCCCTAAAATGAGATTTATTATGATGCATCTTATTCTTAGTTTTGTGAAGCAGTGAATAAGAGTTATAAAAAATAGACAACTGAGAAAACCATATTTCTATATAGAAAATAAATGGTAAACATGATGTAACTGTTAATTTCTTTTTGGAATCAAGAACCATATAGATTTGTAACTCCTGATCCAACACTGCATATGCAAAGGCCGACAGAAGTTATGTCCCCTGACCAGGCAGCCAGAGGACATCATTTCATGTTTTTAAAAAGTCAGTTAAACCTCAAAACGGTTTGGTTACGTGATAAAAAAAGAGACTAAAGCGATTTTAAATTGCAAGAGGTTTCAAAGTAGTCCATAAATAATTTCACAAAGTATGTTTACCCAAAACCCAACAACAAAATTGTAACACCTCAAGCCCACATTTTCATACTAAGTTCAAGACAGATATTATAAATTAATGGTGAAAAACACAATTGTCTAAAATTGAAAATTACAATTCAATCTAACTCACGCAATTGGGGAAAGAAGCAAAATATCCTGAAAACTAAACACATTTTGCTTGAGGGGATTTTTTTTCTCCATTACCTTTAGCCAACACAAAATAAACAAGCAAGTGCATTGGGGAGGTAAAAATGCCAGGGATGGAATGACCCGCACATGAATACAAGTTCTTCATCACACACACTCCATCCAAGACTAAACACTCAAAGGGTTTTTATTACCTTTTCTGGAGACTTGGGGATGACGGGAGGTGCGATGTTGTTTTCCTTCTCAATGATTTCAATCTTCACGGGGGCCATAGAGTTGGGAGTGTCCTTCTTCTTGGTGACAGAGCTGGTCTTCCAGGCTGGAGCTGATGCTGGTGTGGTGGTGTCCTTAGCAGGCTGAGCAGCAGGGGTAATACTGCGGGTAGTGAGGGAAGGCTTTGCGGAAGATATGCTGGGCTTCACGCTGCTGACTGTGCTGGGTGATGTCTTTGTTGGTTCTGGAGTTTCCTCCATCTTTAGTGCAGGGGCTTTCATGCTGGAAGATGACCAAGCAGGCTTGGGGGCATCAGACTCCTCTTTCTTTGGAAACGTGTGCTTCACTGAGGCTCCTCTGAAAGGCTTGGGGGCCTCCACCACAGGGTCCTCTGCCTTTGTGCTGGGCTTCAGAGAAGCTGAGCGAGAGAACTTGGGCACCTCAGGGGCAGGTTCTTCAGTCTTTGCAGGAACAGGCTTGGCACCTGACATTGTTGAAGGCTTGGAAGCCTCTGCTTGGGTGGTCTCAGGTTTGAAGGGCTCCTGCCTGATGTTGACAGTCCAAGATGGTTTCTGTGACTCCGTAGGTTTCTCCTCTGCCTTAGCCACAGTAGGTTTGCTGCTGGACCACACAGGCTTGGGGACATCCACCGAGGGCTCCTCACTCTTTGCAGGCTTTGCAGCAGACCTTGATGGAGAGGACATGGGCGAGACCGAAGGCGAGAAAGATTTCCCACTGTCCTGCCCAGACAATGTAAAGCTGATGTCTTCAGCTGGCTTGCTGGAGACCTTCACACTCTTGCTCCTCTGGTGTGCAAAGTCTTTTAGAGCTGGGGAAGTTGATGTCTGCTGGGCCAGTGGTGCTGGGGCTTCCTCCAGTTTGCTCTCCTCACCCTCATCTTTCCCGGCCTTGCGTCGTCTGACCATGGCCATCCAAGCCGGTTTTGCCCCTCCACTGGGCTCTCCCTCCACCGCAGACCACCGCTTGGGTTCAGGGCGTCCACTGGTCACCTGACCTGATGGGTGGCGGGGAGAGGGGGGAGATGAGGATGGGGGAGTGGTCAGTCTGTGGGAAGCAGCTCTCTGCACCTTGATGGGTGAGGTCTCCTCCTTGACAATGGGATGCTCAGGCAGGGTCTTGCTTCGAGCCTGTCTTCGCTGCTTGTAGTCGTCTCGGGGACTAGGGCCTGGAGGACTGGGGCTGTTTGACCCCTGCTGAACAGGAGGAGTGGCCTGGCTTGGGAAGGAACTGCCGGTAGAGGCGGTTGGGGCCTGCTCTGGTCTGTCTCTCTTCACATCCTCAGACATAGTCTTTCCAGACACCTTATCAGCCTCTGACTGCATCTTTGGTATTTCAAACACAACACTCTTCTCCTTACTCTCTCTTGGGGGAAGCATGGGGGCAACAGACGAGTTCAAGGGGGAAGCAGCAGCAGGACCACCAGCTACAGGGACACTCTCCAAAGCCTGGACTGAATTCTTGCGGGGTTTGTCTTCCACCACTTTATCATCACTACCACCACCACTGCCACCACCGGCGTGTACCTGAATGATGGTGCACTTGGGTTCCACCTTCCCTTCACTTTCTCCTGGCGGCTTTGCAGCATCGTCCATCACTGCAGACTGCCGCTTGATCCTGTTAAACATCTGGCTCAGTTCACTGGACTTGCCTGGCTCCTCCTTGGCTTTCTCCCCTGGCTTCGCCATGGGAGTCTTGGCGGAAGTGTCCTGGGAGGAGGCGGCAGGGGCAGGAGCAGCAACAGCAGCTGGAGCCTTGGTCTCCAAGGAGCTTGGAGAGACTGGGGGCAGGGGCATGAAGGATCCCGACATGCGCTTGGCGTAGCTGGTGATGGCACTGGGAGACGTAGCAGGAGCCGAGGTGAGCTGCTCAGGCTCTGCCCAACTTGGCTTGCTGCTGGGCTGCTCTAGCGTTGTCATGGCAACTTTAGGGGTCTCCCCGGCCTTGGCAGTGACTATTAGAGTGGAGGACTTCTCTGCTGTCTCCATCTCCACCAGTTTTTTCTCTGTAAAGAGAAACGAGAATGAAGTAAGTACACAGTACGTCACTAATTGATGGTAAGAGACAAAGAGAGGAGATACTCAGCAACTGCTGAACAAGGATGAATATTTTCAGGTACCAGGATCTAAAAAGCCATAGTAATTCAAAACAGATACAATGTGCATTCCAAAATAGTTTTCATAATTAGTGAGTAGAAGCATGCCTGCTAAATGTCTTTGTTCCGACAGTATGACTCTACTAGGAGAGATTTGTGGTAGCTCTATGTTCCTACATGTCCATGGTTCCTATACTGAGTGCAGAGATTCTTGGCCAAAATTATCTCTCTGCCAGGGCAAAAAAGCCTGTGGGGGCAAAAATCCGCGAACTCCTCCGCAATCCTTACTACAGTCCTCAGCATGCACCTTCCTGGCACATGATTACTCTACAGGAGATACAGACAGGCTATAAAACATGGGTGACTTGAGTGCAGCAGTAGAGAAAGACAGGTGAACACCGCGTTACCTGTGGGGGAGGCAGGGGTGTCTTCATTGCTGTCCTCAGCCAGCACCTTGCTGGGCGACTCCTCGTTGAGGCTGGGCAGGCCTCCAGTAGGCGTGACGTCTCGCTTCTTGCGTGACTGGCGTGAGCGCCGTGACTTGGGCTTGATGGAAATCTTGTGCTTGGAGGCCTCGCTGCTCAGCACCTGCGTGCTCTGCACTGCTTCAAAATCCATCTCTGAGGACGTCTCTGCAAGAGAGTGGAAAACAGTAAGAAGCCACGGCAGATAGATGGATGGATAATATGATGACATTCCTTCAAGGTTTCTCGCCATTAACATGGCTGCAGGGGAATGGTGGTCAGGAGCCTGTCGCCGGCACATTATCACTGCACTGAACCAATGTCACAAGGCAGAGCAGGTGTAAGTGACGGAAATGTCAGTGGTGGGCTCAGGTGCAGTTCTGGGAGACGTTTCCTTGAGGGGCATACTTTCTGCAATAAGTTCGCTGACTTTAAAACAAATGAATATCATATTCTTGGAAGAATGAACGCTGTATGCGTATCTGCGATTGTGTGTGTGTGTGTGTGTGTGTGTGTGCGCGCGTGCGTGTGTGCGTGCGTGCGTGCGTGTGTGTGTGAGAAAGAGAGTGTTGGCGTGTGGGCATACATGCACACATGTTTGTGCAAGCAAGTGTAAGTGTTAAAAACGTGTGTCATCCTGTTTGTAAGCGTCTGTCAATACGAACATCCATCATCCCCCCTTCCTCCCCACATTCATCCTTTCATCCCGTACATCCAGCAATAACACCCTTCCATCTCATCCATCCATTCATGTCTCCCTCCCTCCCTCCACCCACCCACCCAAGCAAGTGCAGACGAGACGGGGGTGACTACACTTACCAGGTCCAGGGGAGCTGTCTCGACGTCTGCTTGCCATGGCGGGCACTGCACTCTTCCACCTCACCTGGAACGGGTCGTCCTGCAACAGCATGACACAGCATAGAGCGTCCTGTACCAGCATGACATAGAGCGTCCTGCAACAGCATGACACAGCATAGAGCGTCCTGTACCAGCATGACATAGGGCGTCCTGAAACAGCCTGACATAGAGCGTCCTGTAACAGTATAACAAGACAGGGAGCGTCCTGTAACAGTATAACATGACATATAGCGTCCTGTAACTGTCTGACATAGAGCGTCCTGTAAGAGCATGACATAGAGCGTCCTGTAACAGTATAACCTGACATAGAGAGTCCTGTAACTGCCTGACATACAGCGTCCTGTAACAGTATGACATGACATAGAGCGTCCTGTAACAGCACGACACAGACCGTCCTGTAACTGCCTGACATAGAGCGTCCTATAACTGTCTGACATAGAGCGCCCTGTAACAGTATAAAATGACATAGAGCGTCCTGTAACAGTATAACATGACATAGAGCGTCCTGTAACAGTATAACATGACATAGAGCGTCCTGTAACTGCCTGACATAGAGCGTCCTGTAAAAGTATAAAATGACATAGAGCGTCCTGTAACAGCATAACATGACATAGAACGTCCTGTAACTGCCTGAAACAGAGCGTCCTGTAACTGCCTGACATAGAGCGTCCTGTAACAGCATGACGTAGAGCGTCCTGTAATGGCCTGGCATAGAGCGTCCTGTAACAGTATAAAATGACATAGAGCGTTTTGTAACAGCATGACGTAGAGCGTCCTGTAACTGCCTGACATAGAGCGTCCTGTAACAGTATAAAATGACATAGAGCGTTTTGTAACAGCATGCCATAGAGCGTCCTGTAACAGCATGACATAGAGCGTCCTGTAACAGCATGACGTAGAGCGTCCTGTAACTGCCTGACATAGAGCGTCCTGTAACAGCATGACGTAGAGCGTCCTGTAACTGCCTGACATAGAGCGTCCTGTAACAGTATAACAAGACATAGAGCGTCCTGTAACAGTATAAAATGACATAGAGCGTTTTGTAACAGCATGACGTAGAGCGTCCTGTAACTGCCTGACATAGAGCGTCCTGTAACAGTATAAAATGACATAGAGTGTCCTGTAATGGCCTGGCATAGAGCGTCCTGTAACAGTATAAAATGACATAGAGCGTTTTGTAACAGCATGACGTAGAGCGTCCTGTAACAGCATGCCATAGAGCGTCCTGTAACAGTATAACATGACATAGAGCGTCCTGTAACAGCATGACATAGAGCGTCCTGTAACTGCCTGACATAGAGCGTCCTGTAACTGCCTGACATAGAGCGTCCTGTAACAGTATAAAATGACATAGAGCGTCCTGTAACAGTATAACATAGATCGTCCTGTAACTGCCTGACATAGAGCGTCCTGTAACAGTATAAAATGACATAGAGCGTCCTGTAACAGCATGACATAGATCGTCCTGTAACTGCCTGACATAGAGCGTCCTGTAACTGCCTGACATAGAGCGTCCTGTAACTGCCTGACATAGAGCGTCCTGTAACAGTATAAAATGACATAGAGCGTCCTGTAACAGTATAAAATAACATAGAGCGTTTTGTAACAGCATGACGTAGAGCGTCCTGTAACTGCCTGACATAGAGCGTCCTGTAACAGTATAAAATGACATAGAGCGTCCTGTAACAGCATGCCATAGAGCGTCCTGTAACAGCATGCCATAGAGCGTCCTGTAACTGCCTGACATAGAGCGTCCTGTAACTGCCTGACATAGAGCGTCCTGTAACAGTATAAAATGACAGAGCGTCCTGTAATTGCCTGGCATAGAACGTCCTGTAACAGTATGACATATAGCGTCCTGTATCAGCATAACATAGAGCGTCCTGTAACAAAATAACACGGCACAGAACGTCATTTAACGGCATTACATGACATAGAGCGTCCTGTAACAGTATAACATGACATAGAGCGTCCCGTAACAGTATAACATGACATAGAGCGTCCTGTAATATCATTTCATAGAGCGTCCTGTAACAGCATGACATAGAGCGTCCTGTAACATATAACGGTACAGAACGTCATTTAACGGCATTACATGACATAGAACGTCAGATAACAGCATAACACGGCATAAGGCGTGCAGGAGTGAGGGCAGGTCACTGACCTCTACTTAATTATAAAGACATGATGTGCCCTGACGTGTGCTACGGTGGTGAGGTTCCAGCCATGAATTTGCATGATTCGTTCTGACACACTGGGTAGTCAACACAAAGCAGTTCGTGATATAGGGAAGCGTTTGAAAGTTTTCAATCGATCGAATAATTATTTCCTTCTGTGTGGAGTGGCAGAGTGCATGTATATCGACACACTGCATACGATGTAGAATGCTCAAGCATCATACGGGAAACTTGTCATATGGCGTTCATTCAATCTCTGCCACAAGTGAGGTCATCTGAAAAGACGGCAGCAACCTAGCTGCAGCTCTAATACAAGCAAAATTTCCAACAGAAACACAAAACAATGAGAAAACTTAAAGGATGTATTGATTCAGATTTAATGACGACACATTCATCCAAAAATTACTCACGTCTTCGTTCTCAGATCCGTCTACGCTGATGAGACTCTTGTCGCTTTCCCGACTTGTGGACTTCCCAGCAACTGGCAAAGGCTGCAAGGGAGAGAGATACATCTCTCAAACGGAGGCCTCATAAACATCTTTTCGCACTAATGCCTGACTCACGGCACCCAAAGCCCAGCTGTGCTGTGATGATGGGATCCTCTTTGTTGCAAAGCCAGTTTGCACAATAGGCTGGCATGACATCAGGTGAAAAAAGAAACCGACTTCAGACAGGCAGGACAGAGTATTAAAAAACCCCACCAAACTTTTGATGGATTCTTCGCCGTGACGATGAAAAAAATTTCACACCGATATGACAAGGCCTGTGAGACCTAGAGGTCAAACAAGATTATAATTTTAGGTGCACCTTTGGCCTTCCACACACAATGAGGACAAAAGGCAATAGATTTATAGACAATGCAACACAAAGTAGACTGCCATCGTTTCATACAATGGGCGGAGCAGGTTTAAAACAAAAGTACTCTTTCGTCAGAATAAAATTATACGAGCTGTCATTTTCCTTCGAATTTCTCGTCAGCATAACTTTCAATTTCCCCCAGTACATGCACTTCATTCCCCCCATATCATCCCCCCCCCCCTAATTCCATGAAAGTCAACTCACAATGGGAGTCAGTAGGGCATGAGGGCAGAGAGCCACTACCACCACACGTGCCAAATGCATTCCTCACCATGCAGAGAGTCTAGATCAAACTGACTGATCAACCTTACTCTACTTAAAGTTAAACTTTCCCACATCCTCTGCAAAGTGTGGGTAGGGCAAGCCGCATAAGCCATTTCCAGATTTTCGTCCATCTCATTCCAGGACCCAGGGGCAAAATCAGGACCCCATTTCCACTGTCACCCCGGACCACGTTTATGGCCTGGCTCCTTATGCAATAGAGTGGAGACTTCCTTACAGGCAGACTGGCTTGTGGTTCACACTCATTCCAGTGGCCTGGAGGGAGAAGTTCAGGCTGTACATACACAACCTATAAATCGCCAAATCGTAAAACCCACGTTAAAAGGTTCACCTTAGTGGAAGGAAAATTAAATGAACATAAAGGGACGATTTCCCACGACTCTTTGGTTCTGCTGTGTGTATAATGGCAAGATGTGGGATGATGAAACTTGATTTAGTAATTTAAGTAGGAAAGGAGTTGCTAGGGTGTAGTCAGAGTGCATATGCACTCCAACAATTTGTTTAAATGTCCTGGTATTGACTCAAGCGTAATTAATCACACTAACGTTTAAAAAAGTCACACTTTATATTAACTGCCTTTCAACTATTAAAAATAGTTTTTACATCAGACATGTTCATACTTCAATTATTCTGACAGCATTGTTTGCTCCTTTAACTGCTGGCTAACTTAAAAATTAATGACACACTGACACGTAAGGAGATGATTTTAAGTGCATCAGTACATACAAAGAGATGACGCAAGATAATCATAATAGTTCACTTGTTTCCCTCTGGGATCCAGTAGGCAGGCTATTCTTACGTCATCCATGTAATACAATGGATCTATACGACTTCCATGCCTAGTCTAGAGTGGCTTCCTCTCAAAGCTCTTACAGAACTGTCATAAATGGACAGTTAGCTCAGGTAATGATTTTATATTAGGACTTTACAAGTCACACAAGCACAACTTCCTAAGAAATATTTATGTCATCCATACAAGAGGGTTCAATATGTAATTATATCACTGTTCCTAACGAAAGGAAAATAAAAACCAACGAAAAATTAAAATAATATTTTGCGCGGAAATCACTATAACTAACGATAAAAATAAAAAACGGATAAAAATAAAAGCGAAATGGAAAAATAGAGTGGGAAAAGAAAGAATTTAAACTGTAATAAAAACAAAATAACTGGTGGCGCCACGAATAAGATAAAATATATGAATAAAAGGAGTGGAACAAACAACACATCGAAAAAGGGAAAAAATATCCGAGTCAAGACATAAAAAAAAAAAAGGGCCAAAAAAACTATTATTAAAAAAAGTAAAGGCTTAACGCAGAAAAACAGAAAACCAATTAGGCTAAAAATCAAGAGTAAACAAAATGAGCCCATGAAAAAAAAAAAAAAACAAAGGGTCTTTGAAAAAGATAACCGACGAGGGTGTCGGGCAAGGAGCGTGAGCAACACACCCCCAAATATAACAAAACGGCGCAGCGATAAGGAGAACACTAAAAAAAAAGGGGAGTTGTATTGTAAAATAAGAAATCACCTGACAAAACTTATACAAACAGAGATAAAAAATACACCTAATAAAGCAAAAAATTTAAGGAGTAATCAAATAAGAGGGGATAGAAAAAGAGAGGAAAAAACAGAGATCACAAAAAAAAAGAAAGAAATAAAATGTGGTTTAAAGCACCTCACGTCCACATTATTTTTACACCACTACCTAATACAGGGAAGAAAGCTCAAACAAGCTTTTTGTGGGGGAAAAATACCCTTCGCACCCCCCCGCCCCCCCGCCCCCCTCTCCTCGCGCTAATAAAAGTAAGCTTCCTCTAAGGATTTCTGAAGTAGAGTAGGGTGGATTGGTCTCTGCGCATGCTCTTGGTGCGGTATGTTGTGGTATAGCGTGGGTTCCATTGTATGTTATGTATTTGTAGTGTGTATCCTTTTTTTGTGTGTGTGTTTCCTATGTTGTGGGTGTTGCTGTGTGTCTGTGTAGTGTGAGAATTGTGAGAAAGAATTCGGAACGAGACTGAAGAAAGAGAGGAGATGAGAGACCGGTTGAAGAGAGAAGGAGGGGCCGGGACTCTACGACGAGAATCTGAGGCTCTGGCGAGAGTTTTGACAGGAAGAAAAGAACTTGAACTACACACACTTAGTTCACAGAAAACAACAACTCCATTTGAATGAATAGAATCACACAAGCATAAAGTGCCTCTTCATTACAGGGGCATTCGCCAGCAATACAATTCGCGTAGCGAGTTGATCTACATTTAAAGGAGGCTGCTGCATTGATGGTATAATCCTGTTCTCTTCTGCCAAGAATAATAATTAAATATGTTAACATCGATACTCTCCTCTATTGTACTGTAATTGGTACGTTTTGAGAAGGAATCTGACATACGGGATCACAACAGACACTCAAACCAGCATCCTTCATATATTATCTTATAAAAAAAGACGCATGTTTGCTGCCCTTGCTATGTAGTCCTTGTGGAGAATGGCAGAACAGGAAAACGCGCCCACATACCTACAGGACCTGCGGCGAGCTCAATCCGGTTGCCGAGGAGCCACCAGAAGATTGGCCACGCCCCACGCTCGGACTTGTCCCCTTTTCTTTTCTTCCTCGCACAACAACATAAACCGTACAGGGTCCGGTGGAATTTCTCCGTCTGCAAGAGGACCAACTGATTCATAATTTTTCAAGATTGGACCTGCACCAAAAGTGTGATTCGGCGATTCGAGAAGAAGAAGTAAGAAGAAGAAGGAAAGGAAGCTAGCCAATTCTACGTGATAGATTAAAATTGACAATGGAAAAACAAAAAAATATGAGACGAAAGCTTGTAATGAGA
>JAWQFJ010034493.1:37500-51467 GCA_034096865.1 Theodoxus fluviatilis | reverse complement strand
TTTAGTTACTGGAGTAAACACGATACATCCCATGTATGGGAAACAGAACACAAAGAGAATGAGGAAGGACAATGGTTTATCGTTATTACATGGCGTTCTCAGAAATTCTTTTGAAGCAATGCACGCGTAACAAGTCGAATCTGATTTTGGTTTTGTTTTACACTTACTGTAATTTACAGTGTGAATGAGCCCTCTTGCAATGTACATGTGTATGATAATTTCCTTGATAACATCGATGCCACAGGAATATCAGCCCCACTAGGGCAGCCAGAATTTAGTGTCAGAGGGCTGTAAGCGGTGAAGCACGTGACAAATTTTGTTCCTGTCCGACGGAATGCTTCTACTTTTCACATTAGTTTCTTCGCCTTTTTCCAGCCTTTCCATTTACTTTTCACTTTGGCTTACTTTCTGCATGTATTCATTGATTTCAGTTTGACAGCTCTTTGGCTAGAAGTTAGGGATTTGATGTCACACAGTGCGTCAGGAAACAGTGAATGTCAAAACTCTTCAGGCACCGAGTGCGTTAATTTGCATCAAGCCCATGCATGGCAGTTCTTGTCATTTTTGAAACTTCTTTTTCCTCGTGATTGTCTAGAACTTAGAGCTTATACGTTCCAAGTCATTTGCACGGGGTTGTTGAAAAACTGTTTTAATTCATCATTGTATGTCGCCATCTCTAGCTCTATTCTTTGACCCACTCCAACTCCTTCAAATCCTGACTCCTTTTTTTCTTGGAAATGGCATTTTGGTATCACTTCTTCCCTTTCCTATCTATCTCCTCTGTCATTCTTGCGTGTTTTTTTGTTTCTGGCATTTGTCAGCAGTTTTCTGTTTGCAAAGATACGTATCGCATGATGTTAATCTGGGATTTGAGCAGTATTCTTGAACGAGAAGGTCGATGATGTTCCATATCGGAACTGTGACGGATGTACTGAATTGTGTCACCTCCACCCGACTTATATTAATATTGTTTTTCCATTCCGCTTTCACCTTCAGTGTCTTCTGTCTCCATAGTCTCAACTAAACTCTTTTTCTTACTTCTGTTGCTCACTTTCACATAGAGGGACAGCCCTCCCCTCTCCTATTCTTCTCCCTGCATGCATCAAGCGCACACACATACTCACACACACACACACATACGCACACACATACACACCATAGGCACACATACGCACACACATACACACACACATACACACACATACGCACACACATACACACATACGCACACACATACGCACACATACGCACATGTACATACACAACGCACGCACACACACACGCACACACACATACACACACACACGCGCTCGCGCTCGCACACACACACGCACACGCATTGGTTACCAAACGATGGAAAGAGTAGGACTAATCAGGAATGGGCCATGAACTATGATATGAAAGCAAACTTCTTTTTCTTTGCGTGTTGCGTGCACTGCCTGATATACTCATTCTTGTATGTGTATGTGAGAACTCGATTTTACTTATTTACTCATATTGCCTTAAAATCGTTGCTGTCAAAGCGTTGTGGTAGACCTGATTGTCTTTCCCTCCGCAGACGATCCTGAATTCCATGCACAAGTACCAGCCCAGGTTTCACCTGGTGCGCACCGAGGACGCGCGCATCCTGCCCATCTGTCACTTCCGCACCTTCGTCTTCCCGGAGACGGAGTTCATCGCCGTCACAGCGTATCAAAATGAGAAGGTAAGCCATCCATCCATATTCTACTCGTCTTCCTCCCTTTTCAATCCTCTACACCACTGGCCTACGAACCTCTGTCCGTCTTGCTCTCTGTTTCCTATATTCATCTCTCAGAACTATGTCGATTCCTATACAATTAAGCCATGTCTCTTCCTACCGTCCGAGCTTGTCTCCCCCCACCCAGCCCCCCACCCAGCCCCCCACCCAGCCCCCCACCCAGCCCCCCACCCAGCCCCCCACCCAGCCCCCCACCCAGCCCCCCACCCAGCACCCCATCCAGCACCCCACTCTTTTCCTAATTTTGTCCCTTCCCAGTTCTCCTCCGAATGTTCCAACACGACTAAGTGATCCTCATTCTCCAAACCCCGTATGACCTTAATTGGCCTACAAAGGCTGATAGGTCGTAAAACTTCATCCATCCATCCATCCATCCATCCATCCATCCATCCATCCATCCATCCATCCATCCATCCATCCATCCATCCATTCCCCCACCCCTCTCCCACCGACCCCTCCCCCACGCTCTCACTGTTGTTTTTACCGCCAAACTTGAGTCTTTGACGATCGTGAATTTGTTTTGTCTCTTTGGAAGCGCTTGCAAAAATACAGAGATTTTAAGTTGGACAGTTTCAAACGACATGTTGTGTGTGTTTAAAATAGCTTCTTACGTTGTGCTGAATCAGTTTATGAATGATACATGACGGTTTGAAAGGCAAAGAGAGAGAGAGAGAGAGAGAGAGAGAGAGAGAGAGAGAGAGAGAGAGAGAGAGAGAGAGACAGACAGACACAGAGTGAAACAAAAGAGACAGAAACAGAGTGAGACAGACGGACAGAAAACAAAGAGAGAGAAAGAGATTGAATGACGCTATTCTTAAATACTTTTACTTTTTCGTTTCCAGATCACACAGCTGAAGATCGACAACAATCCCTTTGCAAAGGGTTTCCGGGATACAGGTGGCGGCAAGCGGGAGAAAAAGTAAGCAAAACCCTAAAGACAGCAAACGAACGAATAATTGAATGAATAAATGAAGGGACGGAAAGGGGGGAGGGGGGGGGGGGGGGGTATGAGCATCTGCAAAATGAATGTTAGAACTGATTGATGGCCCAAATACGTGACAGAACTGCAGTGTGAGAACGGATATTTACACAAGGCAAAGCGCGGAGACGAAGACCACGCCATAAGTCAACTGTGAGACTGAGTAGAGATTTGCATTCTCGATGCGTGGATATGGCTGCACGACACATTCAAGATCAGAACAAGTAAAGACTGGAGCCAGAGAATGTCGAGTTGAACATAACAGTTCTATAACATTACATTGGGGAATTTTATCATTTCTCTCATCCCAAGGATGAACCAGACAGTGCACCTGACTCATGATCAGACTCCAAAGCTTGCTCGCCTAAATCTGCCTGTCGAAAGAAAGGGTTTCAATAGGCGAGTAGAGGCTGAGGAGCTGACTATGCACTCATGCAGGAGGGGAGACTATACTGGATATGGGGCTCCCAGGAGCTGGTGATATACATATCAACAGGAAAGATAGTGTTGAAAAAGTCTCCTCAACAGCATGTTTACTATCTAGAGAAATGTTTGATTTAGAGAAATGTGATCTCGAGAGATATGTTCTAGAGAGATGTGATCTAAATATGAGAGAGAGAGAGAGGGAGGGAGAGAGAGAGAGAGAGAGAGAGAGAGAGAGAGAGAGAGAGAGAGAGAGAGAGAGAGAGAGAGAGGACTTTTAAAACAGAGGACAACTGGAGGATGGAAGTTAAGATCTAGTGTATCCTCTTCAAATAAAGTATTTCAATACAATAATACTATCGAAGATTTTTTACATGTAAGTCGTCATGCCATATGCCCAGAGCAGCAGAAGTGAGACGCGTCACCACAGCGCACGTAGACTGGGCAAAGCGAGGCGAGGCGAGGCGAGGCGAGGCGAGGCGAGGCGAGGCGAGGCGAGGCGAGGCGAGGCGGAGGGAGCCACACGATGATATAGGAGGCTGAGGGTCTGCCCCGCATAAGGCGGGGCCCGGGGTATCGAGATCAAAGTAACGCGCGCGGCCAGAGCACCAGGTGATATCAACACCTCGCCAGGAGTCGTCTGAAAAACATTAGCTGGAATTAAGAAGCGACTCGAAGTCGAGAGGAAAAAAGCAGCTTGCACCCGACGTGTCTGTTTCACCTGTTGGCTCGAATGTTGCGCATCCTTCCTCCTCAGGCGCTCTCGGCTGTCCACATGAAGTATTAGCTTGCAGAAAAGATGGCTCTTGATTGATTTCTTCTCAACAGTATTGATTCGTGATGAGCATCCAAGGCGGGGACGCCGTGACTGGGCGTCTGAGAATGATCTGACAGGTGTCAGCGCGGAGTAATTATCTCTCCTCTCCTTCGCAAAGATCGAGTGATATCAATCCGGATTATCGCAAAAAGTCTGCCAGGTTCCCGATGAGGCGATCTCGGAGCCCGTCGGAAATATCAGGCCGCTTCTTCACTCTCTCTCGCTGTCTGATTACTCTTCGCCAGCACGCAAGCGTCCAGTGAAGAAGTAGAAGCACTTCTTAGTGCATAGGGTGATTACGCACACGTCCGTGCCTGGGAACTGCGGTGTTTGAGAGCAGGTACTGTCAGAGGCTTGGACTGGCAGTTGAAGGGTTAGGGAACGAAGAGAACGAAACGTCCAGATTTGGAGGGTTTTCCCCTTTTCACATCAGCCAGCCCCTGACACTTGCCCCGTTAATGCGGAGTCCGTTTGTCTGAAATCTCCATGTCGGTAATCCTAATTTGCTTTACTTAAGCGACTTCCATTGCTGCTAAAAGAATTTTACGATGCAGTGCTCAATCCCCAAAAGTGAAATGCTTTCAAAACCAAGGCACGGAAAAGTTACTGTTTTTGTGTTTCCACATTTTTATTTTTGCGGCATTTTACGGACATTTACCAGTCACTTTCTATCCGGTCATCGTGCCGCTCTGATGGTCATTCAGCTGTCCACTCATTTCCCTGGTTATGACGCAGCTAAGTTGCGAATAAGCGCGTCAAAGTTACATTGGGCAGTGTTTACATACAAGCCCTCACTGGTGAAAGATTTTACTCTTTGGAAAATATCAGCAATGCGAGTCAAACACTTTGCTCAAGAATTCTGCTCAAGGACCTGCTCATTCTGTAAACCCGAGTCAGTAGTATTGACTCTGGCACAGTTCGCAATGAATGCGTAATAGGCTTGACCCTTCGCATTACAGCCTTGCGCCAAAAATAGTTCGTTCTGATACTATTTTTCTCTCCACTTTTTACAGAAATCATTCAGATGTCAAAACTTGTTTCCATTTCAACACAAACATTTTATTGTATCGAATTAACGCTTGTTTGTTGTCTCAACAAGACTAAGTTAAGAGTTTTGTGCGAAATAGTCTTAGAACTACTTTAACGGCGTATGTCAGGGAGCACATCGGCTACCCCACAAGCCTCTCGTGTGACCTCCGTTTGCATAAATTGGCCAAAAACCTTCCATCACGTGATGTGAACTGTGCTAGAGATACTTTTGCCGGTAGGCGAAATCTCTAGTTTACTAGAATGGGACCTGCTAAGCTTTGACCTTCAGGGTGCACGTGGTTTCAGAGTGCGCGCTCAAAGCAGCGTATTTGCAAGGCGACAGTTCACAGCTAAAACTGTGATCAATACTTTCTCTCTCGTTTGCAAGGCTGTGAGTCAGTTCCAAGTACAGCCAACTGGTCACTTAGCCTCCCATATGTAAACAAGATAACGAGACGCGTAACTGCAAGTGAAAAACTGTTATTTAAAAAGCGATAACATAATCGAATTTCCAATATGGGCAAAAACGGCGAGAGAGAGAAAAAAAGATCGAGTAAATAATTCCCAGGTGTGGCTAAAGGTGGCATGTGCTCGGACTGGTTGAGGAATTTAATCGAGCCAGCCGTGCAGACCGAAATATGTGTGTCCCCCTTCTCCACACGCAAAGAGGTGTGAACTGTTAAGGAGGCACGTTAGCTATGAGTCTCTGCCTTCAGCAACGAAGCTCTAAACAAGTGTGAGATTAGCAGAGGTTGCTTTGTATTGAAAATAAGATGCCATGTGCTATGTCCAGTTATGATGGTTTATGGTTTGCAATGTTGGGGTTAGTAATAATAATAATAATAATAATAATAATAATAATATTATTATTATTTCTTGCTCAGATATAAGAATTTTTTGTGGAGACTTTCACCCCTGGCCGCCACTGTGCAGCGCCCAGTACCCTGTTTTACTCCTGGGTAGGAGAGGCAATGCGGGCGAAGCCCCTTGCCCAATAATGCAACTCTAGGATCCGTGCAGAACTGAACTCTGCACCAGCTGGCCGCGAGGCGAGCGTCATAACCACTGTGCCACTAGAGCCCCCGCTTGCTTTACTATGACATGCTGGTGTACACTTTGTGTTGTGTATTGTTACATTGCGTTGCGTTATGGCATGGTATGAGATGCTATGTCATGGCGTCTTGCATCTTGTCACAGGCGGCTGATGCAGCAGCAATCCCCAGCTTCTGCAGCCTCGACAGAGGGCAGCCATGTTGGGGGCGACTCTGCGACCAAGAGGGAAGACTCGGGAAGATACCATGACGACCACGAGGACGACGACGACGGCGATAACGTGGAGATATGCGTGGACAGCTCTGGTGAGCTGTGCGACGATCACCTCAGCAGCGACGACGAAGAGGAGAACAAAGGTACGTTGTCCTTTGTCTCATTGCCACGAAAAGCTGCTTGAAGGCTTCCAACGATTCCTCTTAAGGCAATGATTACGACGACAGGAACAACTACAGCAGTCTAGGCCAAAACACTCCAACCGTTCCTTGATATGTTCGTTCTGATTTGATACTATCAGTTTTTGCTCATACTGTGTTTTTTGTGTGCCTATGGCTACATTGATTAACAAAACTATTATTTTAAAAATCGCTTTAATTTTTTTTGGTTTTGTTCTTGTGATTTTGATAATCTCACATCTTACCAAACAAGAACAGAACAAGCAAAACAACAACAACACACGCTAATTTTGGTGTTTGTCTGCTTGGAATGTGCTCTGAGTGCTTATTTACTTACATTTCCTTTCAGCCTGTGATCTCAGCCTAAGGAAGGCATTAGCCCTGCCGGATTCACCTCAATCCAGCCCCACGACGACGCCCAGGAAAGGAAAGGACAACACGGACGGTAGTGGCGACACCGTCGAGAGAAGCAAAGACTCTCCTGACAGCAGTTCCACATCCCCACCAAAGGCAGACTCTGGATCAGAAGATCGCGCCTCGAAGGAGTCCAAGGACTTTGGCGAGGAGGCTGAGGAGATCAGAAGGAAGCACAGCAACAACCCGGATGGAAGCAGCCCTCCTCTCGCCAAGAGAGTGGACCCCGCAAGGCGCGAGGGCGGGCGGGGACACGGCGCGGACGTGAGAGAGGGAAGGCCGCGGTCCAGGCGAGAGGAGCGGGACAGCGACTCGGGCGTTGAAGACGGATCTAGGGAGGACACGGCCCGGTGCCGGAGTCCCCCCTCCCCGCCCAGGAACTCAGAGCGTCCGGTGACCTGCAAGAGCCGCCGCCCTCCGGCCCTGTCCTTCCCAGTCAGCGCCATGCTGTCCACGTCATCTTCGCCCACATCCCCCCAGGGCCACGCCACCGCCATGCCATTGGGCTTCCTGCCCGGAGGCGGCCATTTTGATTTGAGCCAGCTGACCTCTGCGGCTCAGCTGAGCTCTCTTAACCCCGTAACTGCAGCCACTCTCTACACCAATCCCTTGGCCCTTCTCAACCACCCCGCCTTCTTCCAGCACGGGGCTTACGGATCCCTGGTTTTGGGGCGGGAAGGGTCTGATGTACCCCTAGGGTGTCCCGGTACCAACCATTCCTACTTTCTCAGCCGCATGCTGGCGGCCACAAGGTACCACCCCTACATGATGCCCACCCACAGAGGGGGCGAGTCTCCCCGCTCCTCGCTCTCCCCCCCTCCCCGCGGCCTCCACTCCCCCATGGCCTCCTCCTCGCCACCCATGGCGCATTCGCAGCCTCATTACACGAGTCGTGACGTCAGTCCAGAAAGTAGCCCCATTTCGATGACGTGTCACTCAAGAAACGTTGACGCTCCCGCTCGCGATCCGGCGGTTGCCCCTAACAACGGGCGGTGCGGTGAAATCAAGAGTATAGAGCGCATGCTGTCTGGTTTGCACAAGTCCAAGGAAGCCAGGGAGGCCCTGGACAGGAACGGTGTCAAATGACGTCATCAGAGAGCTGACGATAGAAAATGAACACTGCGAATCTAGTCACGTGTACAGACAGGCAGACTGACGTAAACGTCTTTGCGCGGGTTCGGTTTCTTCCGGTTGCTTGCGAGTGGAACACGAAAACTGACGTAGAGGAGTTTGTGTGGGGATGAGGAGGCGGTATGCTACTAGAGGACAGAGGAGAAGCAAGCCACGACGATTTCGTTACACTCGGAAGAAATCCACGTCTCAACATTGTTTTTACCGTTTCTCCTGTTCCTGTGTATTTCTCGTTCACAGCAAACTGCTTGATTTCAAAGGAAAGGTTGTGACAGTGTTCTGAACTGTGTGCTGGTATCGTGAGAGTTTTGTGAGTGTTGTCTACTTGCTTTTAAAAAGGTCTTACCTGGTTCCTATGATGAATTGTAGCTTTGCCATTCGTTTCGCGTTCGTAGGAAGCTACCCCTCTGTATTGACAAAAGGACGTGGTTGGACGGAGATGAAGGTGGGACTAGAACGTGTCAAAGTGTTCAGAGTGCTCTGTGTGTATGGTTGTAGTCGCTCTCACGACTTCAAGTTGTGGGGCGGTGTTACGGGTAGCATAATACATTTTGTACGTCGCTTTGTCACGAAGTTGCTTGCAAAGTCTCTTCGCAGAGTGTCTAGTTTGTGTTTCACTTTCCTGGTTGTTGTTTCTGAGCTTTGTGCTTCTTTGCCTGTGAGAACGTGTCATCGTGTCCGGAACTTTTACACTTCGCCACTGTTCGTTGTCACTTAGTGTCGTTCTGTGTCGTGTGAATGATTGTACAGCTCAGTGAGAAGGTTCTAAACCATTCTCACTTTTAAGTTGGTTTGTTTTCAGGCATTTTAGTGTCACATAGGCTTTTCGTCAAATTTAATTCAGTGGAATATAAAGAACTGATGCAGTTTCTTTCTTTCTATTTTAAATTACAGTTGGTTGTGTAACACCCTTTAACCAGTAGTTGTTAATTTTCGCTTTTGCATGACTGTGCGTCTGTGTACAATTTTACTAGTTTAAGTGATTTTTTAAAATACAGACTACGGCGCCAAGACATTATATCATTTTCTGCACACCAGTGGCACTTCCTTCTGACTGATAAAATCACAAATCTCGCCGTCGCTTCTCACGTACTGGACACTAAATATGGTGACCAGTACAGAAATTCCCTTCAAATTGCGTGACTTTGTAACCGAATATTCATCCGTGGATATGTCCTGCTTACTTGTTTGAAATGAGTGATGTCGGATTAAAAATGGAAATATCCTTAGGTCGTGGGCTTTTCCTGAAGCATCTACAAGAACGGATGAGTGACGGATGAATGAATGATTTATTAATGGATGGACGATGTCTTGACTGGTGAAAGAAAGGTAAAAAATAGTTTGTATGTTACAGTTGCCAATGCGTGAAGTTGATGATAAAAGTCTAGGCTATCGCATATCGAAATTGCACACTGAACGAAGTAAATTACCAGTGTTATTGTCTGAAATGATGCAGAAACGCTTATAGACAATGTCTAATTAAGGAAAGAAATAAACAAGCTGTATGATTTAAAGCGTTTGACCAGAAGATATAATAATTACCTGAATATAATGGCAGATAGGGCAAAATTAGGAAAGTAATGGGCAAAAGTAAAGAAAATAGGGAAAATTTACACCTTGTGTAAGCCAAGCCATAGGTAGTTAGCTGTCTTAAACAGACGATAACTTCCTCTTATTCCCCCTCTTTTCACTGCCTCAGTATGCACCCCACTCTCCTTCTCTTGTTCCCCCTTCCCTGTCCTCCTCGTTTTGGTGGCATTTCACATGCATTGACCTCGTCACTATTGCAACACGGAAACAGGGGAATCGGCTGGAGATTTATGAAAACTTAACTGTTAAAGAAACGAAATTCCTACTGAACAGGAGCGACAACATATTTTCTGTGGTCAGTTGTTGTAAACTTTCGTAATAAAGTCCTAAGCTTCTTACTTCTGAGTGTATTTGATTCCTTTCGCCTTTGAAGAAAGAAGTAACGGGAATTTGGTTTTTGTGATGTCGTTCTAAAAGTCACTCAATTGCACTTGATGCAAACGTTCATGTTTTGTTCTGCACTAATCAAATGGTAGCTAGATGTAGTTAAAGTGACTGAAAGGTAGAATCCGTCCTGATTACATCAATAGCTACTGGGTGAGTAAACCATTAAAAATTTACTTGCAAAGAAAATCTCAAAGAGCAGTGCTTTGTGAAAATAAACTGGTTCTCACAAAACTGGAGATAGAATAAGCAACGTGCTCCATTTTGTCGGTAGCTTTCGTGCAAGTGGTTTTAGTCCGTGGCAAATCACTCTAATTAATTTAAAAAACGATGTTTCTAACAATTTCTGCAGGAGTTTACTTACTTCACCAGAATTAAGAGGAATGATATTCAATACTTGTTTAGCTTTCGTTTACTCATAAAGGAATTCGCCTTTATCTAAAAGTAGGCAATTTCCCATCTCTTCGTCCAGACAAAATTAGATCTGAAGCTAGGAAATTTTCTTCGGAGAAAAATGGCAGTTTAGAAACAAACATACCACATTGCGTTTTGCGCTGATGAGGCATCTGTTGTAAAACAAATCGGAACACGTATTTTTGACTAAAATCTCGCACAAACTTTTAGGGACGGCAGTCTTGATGTAATCAAGCACAAGCATCTCATAAACTGTTTGAGGTTTTTCCAAACGAAGAGCCGCAGAATTGTCACAAAGTTGTTGTTTTTTTCTCGATGAAATAATGCCGTCAGACATTTCGTATAATGAAGAATATTTCTTAATGGGATGCCATTATTGTACACACTGCGACATAAAACAATCAATTTTTAAAAAGTCCTCCCCAAACAGTTCTATCTTTTCTATCGTCTACTTGGTGTAAAGTGACGCATTGTATCCGTCAGACAGAACGTAAGTGCTGTTTTGTTTTTCATGTACCTTGCCCACAGCCAAGCGTGAGGTTACTCAGAAATACAAGAAGCAGAACATTCATTTTGCAATTACTGTCTTCTAAAGTGTTTTCGTGGCGTTGGTGCACTTAATTTGACTTGCTTCTGAGTCTCGACATGAAATAGTGAGAAATCCTCCTGTGGTTAGAACGCACTGCAGAAAGTGAATTTCTCGGAAATGTGAATAGTAATGTTGATTTTCGAATCAGCCTCCTTCAACGTCGTGTGTTGGCTCCACGCCGTGACTTTGCTTTTAGTCAGCGCGGGCCCTGCCTGTCTGCAAAGGAGGTACGCGGTGGGATTAAAAGTCAACTGAATTGTACAAAGCACTGCGCGTTAGAATGGCAAATAAAATAAACAGAGAATTTAGCTTAGTTTCTCATCACGATTGACGTGTCTTGTGTGAAATGATATGAAGTATATATGATTTCCATTTAATGTTTGTGGTCGCAATTCTATACGTAGGTGGGTGGTGTGTGTTACATGTAAGTGTGAACTTGTCCAAGATGTCTGCCGACTTTCCGCTTGGACCAAGCAACTGTGGTTGTGTGTTCTGTAAATCACTACCTTGAATATCACTAGTGTTTCGTTTGGTTGCTGGTGGTTTGGTCTGATAAACGTGTAGGTGGGTGCATGCTAGCGTGGGTGCGCACGCTCGCGCATGTGTGTGTGTGCATGAGTGTGTGTGTGTGTATGTATATGAATGTGTGTGTGTTTGTGTGTGTGTGTGCGTGTGTGTGTGTGTGTGTGTGTGTGTGTGTGTGTGTGTGTGTGTGTGTGTGTGAGAGAGAGAGAGAGAGAGAGAGAGAGAGAGAGGAGAGAGAGAGAGAGAGAGAGAGAGAGAGAGAGAGAGAGAGAGAGACTTTCCCACCTTTGCTGACTCATGTACTACATGATTGTTTCACGTTATTCTATACTGCTTTTTATGCGTAAGTATTTGTTTGTGAAACTTTCCATTTTACGGTATGAGGGGGTGGATTGTGTGTGTGTGTGTGTGTGTGTGTGTGTGTGTGTGTGTGTGCGCGCGCGCTCTCGCGTGTGTGTGAGCGTGTGTGTGTGTGTGCGCGTGCGCGCGCGCTCTCGTTCGCGTGGGTGCGTACACACGTAAAGTGGCGCAAGTGTGAATGGATGCATAGTAGTGATAGTGTATACTACAGTGCACACTTTCTTCATCATAGTTTCAGTCGGGCGTTCATCTTCATGCCTACGTCACTGTGTAGCAATGAATGCTTACCACTGCGACGCTTTGCCTCTCCATGCGGAGTCGCCCTCTGTTTTCCAAAGCACACTTGCCTCTCCTGATATAGGACTAGTTTCTAGTAACCACACAAGTAGTGAGAATGTTTCTACTTTTTGTTGTCCAGTGCTAGACATTGATCGTGTTTCCAAGTCTGAAAGTTTCATCGAATATTAAAGTCATTGGTTCCACTTTGATGGTTGTTATCGCTCAACTTTCTGTCGTTTGATGAAATGTACATTGCAGTGAATATTGTGAAGTTGCGGTCAGACGAGTTGTTGCGAATAGAATGCGATGCGCCTCAAACAAGACAGCAGAGCTGAACTTGGGAAATGGAGGGGAAAGAATGGAACGAGAGAACTTGGCTGTATTGCTTTCTCGCTGTGTCAGAACTTTGACTGCATTATTTTTTTTAAGTAATGGCACACGCTATCAAAAGAGACATTCTTGAGTGAAAATGCAAAACACGTTCCGCATTCTTGCTCTCTTCTCCAACGACAGGTGATGGCTCGGATGACAGGTGTGACGGGAAAATCAAAGTTGTGTTTGTCTTGTTGCACATATTGCATCTGTGTGCTTGTTCTTTTTGGACATTTTGTAGAGGGCAGTCACGTGGTACAGATGGTCCTTGATAAAGCGGCCAGTTACTAAGTAGCGATGACCTCATTAGCTTTGCAGACTGCATTAATCAATTACTTTTACTGCCATTTTTACACAGCTGCTCTCTTCTGGCTCACAGGGTCAAACAAACCATCCAGTTCTCTCTCCATTTTGCTTATATCTTGCATAGTACACTCGAGTGTCCACGAACCTGTTTTCCAAGCATAGGAGTATCCATGGGTCGTGCTTACTCTGAACATGATCGCTCACACCAGGATAAGATTCCTGTGCACCTCCACCTAAACACGTGCGTGCCTGCGGGAGCGCACGCAAATGGACGCACACACACACAGACACAGAAACTCACACACTTATACACATGCACGAACACAAACTCGCACAAACACGCACATGTGCTCGAACGGCCATATGTAGATGTACACGTATTCACACACGCACGCATTCGCGCTTACCGAGATGTACAAGGTCCTGTGACACCTGGCGCCATTGCATTCGATGTCCGAGTGAGGCAGTGCTACGTATCAGGGTAGCGCCATTGCATTCGATGTCCGAGTGAGGCAGTGCTACGTATCAGGGTAGCGCCATTGCATTCGATGTCCGAGTGAGGCAGTGCTACGTATCAGGGTAGCGCCGTGTATTGGTGTATGTACATCGAGACTGAGTCGACGCAATCTCATATCATGTGACTTTTCACTCTGCGTGTATTTGTGCATAATTATCATACGACGACATGCAGTGATATATGTGGTAAACAAAAATGGGTAAATTGTACCATGTTCCTTTCGTTGATTAAAAATGTAATAAACCGAATATGTGTGTGTGTTTGCAATTGTTCTGCATATTACCCAAGAATTTCATAATTTAGCAATGCCTCTTGAACCATATATAAGATCTATGTAGTCGCTCTCCTTCCATCTTCGTTCGTCCTTCATCTGCTTTTTCTCCTCCTGCTCCTCCTCTTCCTGCTCTTCCTGCACCTCCTGCACCTCCTGCTCCTCCTGCATCTCCTCCTCCTCCTTCTCCTGCACCTCCTCTTCCTCCTCCTCCTCCTCCTCCTCCTCCTCCTCCTCCTCCTCCTCCTCCTCCTCCTCCTCCTCCTCCTCCTCTCCTCCTCCTACCCTCCCTCACTCATCCTCTACCTCCTCCCTCCACTCCTCCTCCCTCCCTCCTCTCCTCCTCCTCCCTCCTCCTCCTCC
>JAWQFJ010034493.1:17500-30000 GCA_034096865.1 Theodoxus fluviatilis | reverse complement strand
GAGAGAGAGAGAGAGAGAGAGAGAGAGAGAGAGAGTGAGAGAGAGAGAGCTTCTAGCCTTCGATCCACACACTTCCTGCGTTACGCTGTAGCAGTCCCACTTGCTGAGAGCAGCGGACCAATCAAAGCGTCCCCACTCTCCACAGCAGTTGTGGAATGCTCTGGTGCGTCAAGGTCGAGTAGTTGCAATTGGTTGATACTGTTTGCATTTTCAAGGCATATTATTATCAAAAGTAGAAGTTTCGGGAAGCCCATATTGAATCCATAAGTCCTCAAAATGATTGCACATTCAATTGCCTCCCTATTGATTGCAGAGACGGCTTTATAATAGCAATAAGGTCGATTATTTCATCCCAGATGGGAGAGAATTTATCCACACTCAACAAGGGGGGTCACCTGGGCAAATTCAGAAATGGCGTGGTCTGCTACCCCAGACTTGTCACATCTCTCGTGATCAGAGTGACAGCAACCAACACTTGTGTCGTGTTCTGGACGTCATTTCTTCAGTTTTACATCCAGCGATAAAAGCGCACGATGAACTTCGACACGGCGACAGTTCTCCTGCCTGCATTTGCTACTGAACCCGTGTCACTACACTGTCGACAGGCGAATAGACGTTTCTCACCACTCTACAAATGATAAATATAACAAGAGGTGCAGGCCCCGAACGCTCCATGGCCACGGGTTCCAGCTGTAGAGAGGGATCTTACCTCCGTTTACATAATCATTCCTATCAGCACCGTTGATGAAAGCATTAAAAACGATTTCATGTAAATTTGATAACAACCAGCTCTTTTGCTCCATCCTTTCTGTTGTGAATGGACCAATCAAATTCAACTGTGGGTGCTGTCATGTGACCGTTGCCAGCTTCGATTATAGTTATAAAGGTGGCGTTTTATAGTGTTAAACAGTTGGAGAGCCTGGTGAAATGTTAACTGCTGTGGGTGAGAGGTCGTGTGGGGGTGCTGGGATAGATCACTGCGCGCAGGAAGTTGAGATGTTCAACAACGGAACCTATAGAGCTTGCCTCGCCCACATTTCCCCGGGGTCTTTTTTGTTGTTGAAAAGATTGACGTGATTTTAATTCAGGGCCTTTTCGCCTCACAACGCTTCACACTTTACATTTCTCGACTGCTGGTCCACAGCTTCATGAACCGCAGTCTCTCGGACATAACTTCTGGCAAGGAACCTCGGGGGTGTGACTCTTGTTCGTCTGCTGAAGCAGGCTGTTTTAGTGTTAGGCACGCCGTGGCTGGAGAGCTTCGCCTCCATGCCTTGGTTGTTGATCCTAATGTCTGCTTAAAAAGGTCTTTCCTTAGATCAGTCGGCTTTCGCATACTAACGCAATGGCTTTTGTCTAAAACAAGGAATGCAGACCACACGATGACACAAAATATTATATTTTCGGACGAAAAAGTCATCTTTTGGGAACCCTTTTTTTGGTCCCTAAAGGCTGCTTTCGTGGCTTAGGTGTACTTTTGGCGTTCATTATAGCAAAGACCGTGTAATGAGTATTGTTGGGAGAGTTGTCCGGGGTTGATTACTTAAAACAGTAAAACCCTCCAGGGTCTTACATTTATAAACATGCTTTGTTTCCCTTTTTATGGGTCGAAATCGATTATATTAAATAACTTTACCTGAATCTGCTACTGTGAAACTGAAGTACGACAATGGCTGCACAGTGACCTTCAGGTTTTGTTTAAGAGCTGAAAAAGAACGACATCTTGAGCCTTTTATCTCATCAATGAACACTGAAAAACTTTACTTCCAGTGGAGCATTGTGGTGCACCACGATAAACATTCGCTGTTGTTTGTTCACTGGGCTGAAAATTATATATTTATATGAACTCTGCTAGGACCAGTTCAGTGATCCTTGACATCACAGCTATGACCAGTTCAGTGATCCTTGACCAATGACGCCTTCCACCAGATAGACACAATGCGGTGTCTTTACTAAGCCAGTGTTTGTTTACTTAACATGAAATTGATTATAGAAGTAAACTCTGGTTCCCCACCACAAAATCAGGATTATGACCAGTTCAGGGCTTCTGTTGTCTCATTGACGTACACCACCAAAGAGGCTCGTTGCGGTTTTTACATCAACGCAGGGCTTGTTCATCGCTTGTTGACAGGTTCCACTCAGACAAGCGGTGTCGCTGGTGTCGTGTCGTGCGACGCAGGCCGTGGCGCTGCCTGGAAACGTCGTGTCCAGGTCCGCTGTGTGCGTCCCAAGGCGTCAGCCTGGCGCCCCGTATGGAAAGTGCGCAGTCCCTGTCGGAGCCGTGCACCCTCTACCTGGTGATGAATCGGCCATCAGGGACGCTGACACCCCAGGGGCCACGGGCGCTGGGGAGCAGAAATTCCCACAGCCTGATCCTCCATTCACAACAGGACAGCCACCCGGTGCAAAGTGAGCGAGGCCACCGGGTGCAATCGCCAGCTCTTTCCTTCCGCGCTCCTCCCCGTGGCGGCATGCTTGGGCATTCTGATGAGGTGTGATGATGGATGAAGGCTTCCCTTCTCAAGTCTTTTCGCCTCCATCTTTACTTCCTGCCATGGGGCGGAATTGTAGCTGGGACTGGCGCTGCGGCGTGTCTTGGTCGACATCTGACCACAGGTGTTGGTCGCCGTCCCTGCAGCCCGAGTCGATGGCGAGTCGCGTGGCGTATTCCGGCATTCCTGCCGCGTCTCCACACTCGGAATCCCATCCAGGAAGCTCCGGCAACGCAGAGGCGTGGCCACATGGTGTCAGTGGCCCTGTCACGGGGGTCGCCTGGTGCAGAAGACGAGAGAAAAAAGTCCGATGGTCGGATTCCTTGAAGACGTACAATTGTCGACATTGGTCGTTTCTCAGCCATGTTGTGCTGTCCCTTCGGAGGCTCGCTGAAATTCCGATGGGAGTGGACTAGCTTGAACAAAGGTTATGCAATATTGACTTCTAAATCTGTGTAGAAATTGCCTCTGAGGTGCCGTGACAAGACACATGGCCAGCCATTTTCTCTGGATGCTCTCTTTCCTTTTTCACACCCCTCCCCTCGTTCCCCACCACTCACTGAGTCTACTCCGACCCCCCACCCCCACCCCCGTCCCCCCCTCCCACCCTTCACCCCTGTATCTCGGGCTGGTTGAGGACACGTCTCTCCTGGCTTGACTCATCTTCCAGGCTGCTGGTGTCTGTACTTCATGACCTGTCCGAGCCTGACCCCACAGCAGGGGCGACTGGGGACAAACACGCCGCCTGGTGGGTGAGGGCAAAAAAGAGGTGGGGGTGAGGGTGGAGTGGGCGTGGGGTTGGGATCGGGACATTGGAAGGGGGTGGGGGCAGGGGTTTTGGGGTGGCGTGGAAGTAGGGTGGGGGTGGAGTCGGTGGTGGGAGTAATGGTGGGGAACGGGCAGCAATCGGGGATGAAGGTTGAATGAGGGTGGAGATTCGGGGTGGGTATCGTGGTGGGATGGAGGGGGTTGGGGGTTGGGGGAGCCAATGCATGGGGTGGAGGTGGGATAGAGAGAGAAGGAGGAGCAATGTGCGAGGACGGATGAGTCTGCGGGTGGTTGGTGGAGGAAGAGGTTGGAGTAATATATTCAGAACAAAAGATGAGATGATGGCATTCTTACAAGAAAAGGTGAACCGAGGTCGCCTGTACGGAGGGGGAGACAGTGATGGAGTCGAGGAAAAGGAAGAAGGTATGTGGGTCGTCATCGTGCGACACGCAGCAACGATCTCCCCGAGAAAAGAGCAATGACAGCGATGACAAAGATGACGATCACGACGAAAACAATATCGATAACAACAGCAGGGATGACGACAACGTCGAAAGAGGGAAACAACGACGGGAATGCTGACAATAGCGACGACATAGACAATACAACAACAACAACAACAACAAAACAACAACAAAACAACAACAACAACAACGACAGATTTTCATTGTAAGTGTACAAACATAGTTGACTTATTTGTCAAGATTTCCACCCCCAGTGGCCAAGAGAGGCTATCGGCACGCTACAAAAGCTGACCACTGCACTGGACAGCAGGCTGCTGAGTTCTGTCGCAAGGCGTGCCCCCTTGACCATTGCCCCGAGGGTCCTAGGGGTGGGGGCAAAGATGAAAGTAAAGGTGCTCGATTTCTTATCACGACTTTCCTCCCACTGGAGTTTTCAAAAGATGGCGATATAATTTATTTGGCGATCATCCCCCATTTCTGAAGCTCAAGTTGCTGTACACTCTACTCCCTGATCACTGGACGTAATCCATCCCCCACTGGTACACGCTTTCCCCCTGGTCATCGGGCTCAGTATTCCTCACTCCAGCACCATCCCTACTCCTTGGGGAGCATGCAAACACTGCAGGTATTTTTCGAAGCTCAGCTCACATAGATGTCCAGTCGTGTAAGGAAAAGGGATGACAGTGAAGCACCTTGCTCAAGGTAACAACACTGAGATCCCTGCAGCTTCGGACGCCGCACTCACTGGCCGCAGTCGACTGCAGTAAACACAACAACAAAACAACAACAAAACAACAACAATAACGACGACCAAAAACACGCAATGTGGTAAATATATGTTTTTATTGTAACCATTTATTAAATATGTATGTTACTGGATGACAAATAACGTGTAACACTCTCATCAACTGACCAGTTCATGTTGTGTGTAAATATTCAATATCGTATATTAAATGGACATGCTATAAACAATTATGTTATTTGTATTTATGAAACGTCTATATTATTAGAGAACGAATCATGTGCAAAACTCCAATAAACTGATACATTTGTATTGTCTAAATATTCAGTTTGATGTAATTGCTGGTCAAAACGTCATACCTTGCACTGTTCTGGCCGAAACGTCCGTCCGCCGTCACGTGGACAACTACAGAACGCTCCACACACAGCCGTGCTGTCCTAGACGAGACAACTGTGGGTCACAAGCTCTGACCAAACACCCTGAGTGCGGATGTGGAAAGGCGAGGGAATAAGTTATTCCTCAAAAAAAGACTTTAGGGTTTGGGTTTTTGAAAGATCGCCACCGCACCTCACTGACCCATGTCAGGCAACTTTGACCCCGCGTTACGGAGCGAGCCCCAACGTGCCCCAGGGGAAGCCAGCTCCAGCCCGCTTTAGTGAGCAAGGGACTTACTTGGTTGTCCATTTCGAACTCTTCACAGAAAATGTTTTCTGAGGCCCTTTTTCTCTCAACAGTACCCGCAGATTTAGGTACATCTGCAGCGTACATACTATTTTTTAATGCATTTTAATGAGAGTGATAACTTGATAGGTACATAAGTGATCGAAATGTCACTTGTCTGTTTTCTCATAGTTCTTTCAAAATACTCATTCCCAAGGATGCACGGCTCATTTGCTCAGAGCATCCAATCAATCGAGTCAGACAAGTTGTTCATCATCTTAAAGAGCGTGACATTTTCTGTGTAAAAAGTCACAGAAGTCTAAATCGACCGCTGGTGCGACGCAAGTCATTCCGTAGTGCCGGCTTACCATGCACCTGAGTGACGTCTGCACTACGTCTTCACTACGTCTTCACTACGTCTGCACTACGTCTGCACTACGTCTGCACTACGTCTGCACTACGTCTCTGGGAACAAACGCGCCGCGGGTAACCCACTCGCCGCATTCTTCTCAAGGACTTTTAATTTTAGCCAGATTAATGAGGCCTCAGTACAATTGAGGCTTTGTTCCAAACGCCACTCATTTTAGCTTTCCAGCAGTTTGTGGAAAGAATTATGAGATATGACAAACAGGAATAGAATTACGTTGGTCAAATGTATATGATAGTGTACGAGGAAAAAGCTAAAGTACGAAAAATGTTAAAATAAGATATTTCAATATTTCTACCACAGTATTATTTATTCATTCGTGTATTTTCCAGACGTTGCTCATAGTGGAAATCTTTCATTCCTTACCACAACGTAAAAATCAGAAAAATGTATACGTGACTGAGTAGTCTCATCACTGTACTCGGCGTTTTCTCGAAAAGAGTTGTTCGCCCAGTAGCCATGTTTCTCATGCAGCGTCTCACTTGTAAAAAAACTAGTCGCTAGAACATTTTGAAAAAACGCTTTGCAAAGATGCCAAAGAGATATGTCACGATCAGCTGTATGCCGGAGTAAATATTTAGCCATGTATGTAATCATTTTGTTTTCTTCTGGAATTTGTTTTTCCCCACAATGTGGTTGAAAAATCCCATTTGTCATTGTTGACATTTTACCCTGAATTCCTCACACACGATAACATACGTATTATCACGTGTTTGTACAGTAATGTCAGCTTTTGGGAGGATTATTTGAATGTGCTTAGAAAATAAAACCATAAGTTTCTGAAGCCAGTGAGGGGTGGAGGGAGCAAACGCGGATGGCTAGTTAGGGTGGTTGTATATGTATCTGGAGGGGGGGGGGACGCTTGTAGGTGAGTGGACGGATACATGAGCACGAGTGTTAATGCCGTCGCGCAATGGATGCGGGGAAACTGCGAGAGGAGAGAAGGCTGAGGGGCGGGGGAGGAGGGAGTGGGGGTAAGGGGATGAGAGGGGTGAAAACTGAGGGGCGGGGGAGGAGGGAGTGGGGGTAAGGGGATGAGAGGGTTGAAAACTGAGGGGCGGGGGAGGAGAGAGTGGGGGTAAGGGGATGAGAGGGGAGAAAACTGAGGGGCGGGCGAGAGTGACAAGACCACCATGCCTGTATTCCTCAAGTCTGCACCCGCTGCTCCTGCCCCTGATGACTGCTGTCTGACAAGGGGAGAGAGAGAAGGGGGGTGAGGGGGAGAAGATGAGGAGAGGGTAGGGGGTGAGGGTGAAAGAGATGAGGATGGGGGAGAGGGTAGGGGGATGAGAGTGAGGAGATGAGAGGAGGGGGGGGGGGGGGGAGAGGGTAGGAGGGGGGAGGGTGAAGGAGATGGGGGTGAGGGGAGAGGGTAGGGGGATGAGAGTGAGGAGATGGGGCGGGGAAGAGGGTAGGGAGTGAGGGTGAAGGAGATAAAGGGTGGGGGGAGAGGGTGGGGGATGAAGGTTGAGAAGATGGGAAGGTGGGTGGGGGAGGCCAAATGGAAGAGGGGTTGGATAAGAATAGTTTTGGGACGAAAGGAACTGATAAAGAGGAATGGGGGAAGGATATAGAGGGGGAGGTGGTAGGGGATTAGCATTTGCTAGGGGAGGGACTCGGAGAAAAAGAATAGTTTAGAGGCAAACGAGGAAAGGGAGGAGGGGGAAGGAATTGTGATGAGGATAGAAGAGGGGGGGGAGGGGGTAGGGCAGAGGGAGGGATCGGAGGGGGGCTGCATGGAAGGCTGGGGTTTTCTCATACGGAGGGGAGGAGTTGTAGTCGATCCGAGGAAGAAAACGAAAGAGTTGCAGGCGCAAGATGAGCGGAAACAGTTGCAAGTGGAAGTGTGGGAGGCCACACGCCAAGGAGCAGGGCACACTGGCAGCAAGCACAGGGGAAGGGAGCAGGGCACACTGGCGGCAAGCACAGCATGGGGAAGGGAGCAGGGCACACTGGCGGCAAGCACAGAGGAAGGGAGCAGGGCACACTGGCGGCAAGCACAGCATGGGAAGGGAGCAGGGCACACTGGCGGCAAGCACAGAGGAAGGGAGCAGGGCACACTGGCAGCAAGCACAGGGGAAGGGAGCAGGGCACACTGGCGGCAAGCACAGGGGAAGGGAGCAGGGCACACTGGCGGCAAGCACAGAGGAAGGGAGCAGGGCACACTGGCGGCAAGCACAGGGGAAGGGAGCAGGGCACACTGGCGGCAAGCACAGCATGGGGAAGGGAGCAGGGCACACTGGCGGCAAGCACAGAGGAAGGGAGCAGGGCACACTGGCGGCAAGCACAGAGGAAGGGAGCAGGGCACACTGGCGGCAAGCACAGGGGAAGGGAGCAGGGCACACTGGCGGCAAGCACAGGGGAAGGGAGCAGGGCACACTGGCGGCAAGCACAGAGGAAGGGAGCAGGGCACACTGGCGGCAAGCACAGAGGAAGGGAGCAGGGCACACTGGCGGCAAGCACAGGGGAAGGGAGCAGGGCACACTGGCGGCAAGCACAGCATGGGGAAGGGAGCAGGGCACACTGGCGGCAAGCACAGAGGAAGGGAGCAGGGCACACTGGCGGCAAGCACAGAGGAAGGGAGCAGGGCACACTGGCGGCAAGCACAGGGGAAGGGAGCAGGGCACACTGGCGGCAGGCACAGGGGAAGATAGCAGGGCACACTGGCAGCAAGCACAGGGGAAGGGAGCAGGGCACACTGGCAGCAAGCACAGAGGAAGGGAGCAGGGCACACTGGCAGCAAGCATAGGGGAAGGGAGCAGGGCACACTGGCAGCAAGCACAGGGGAAGGGAGCAGGGCACACTGGCAGCAAGCACAGGGGAAGGGAGCAGGGCACACTGGTGGCAAGCACAGGGGAAGGGAGCAGGGCACACTAGCGGCAAGCACAGGGGAAGGGAGAAGGGCACACTGGCAGCAAGCACAGAGGAAGGGAGCAGGGCACACTGGCAGCAAGCACAGGGGAAGGGAGCAGGGCACACTGGCAGCAAGCACAGGGGAAGGGAGCAGGGCACACTGGCAGCAAGCACAGGGGAAGGGAGCAGGGCACACTGGCGGCAAGCACAGCAAGGGGAAGGGAGCAGGGCACACTGGCAGCAAGCACAGAGGAAGAGAACAGGGCACACTGGCAGCAAGCACAGGGGAAGGGAGCAGGGCACACTGGCAGCAAGTACAGGGGAAGGGAGCAGGGCACACTGGCGGCAAGCACAGGGGAAGGGAGAAGGGCACACTGGCAGCAAGCACAGGGGAAGGGAGCAGGGCACACTGGCGGCAAGCACAGCAAGGGGAAGGGAGCAGGGCACACTGGCAGCAAGCACAGGGGAAGGGAGCAGGGCACACTGGCGGCAAGCACAGGGGAAGGGAGCAGGGCACACTGGTAGCAAGCACAGGGGAAGGGAGCAGGGCACACTGGCGGCAAGCACAGGGGAAAGGAGCATGGCACACTGGCAGCAAGCACAGGGGAAGGGAGCAGGGCACACTGGTAGCAAGCACAGGGGAAGGGAGCAGGGCACACTGGCAGCAAGCACAGGGGAAGGAAGCAGGACTGGCGGCAAGCACAGGGGAAGGGAGCAGGGCACACTGGCAGCAAGCACAGGGGAAGGGAGCAGGGCACACTGGCGGCAAGCACAGCATGGGGAAGGGAGCAGGGCACACTGGCGGCAAGCACAGGGGAAGGGAGCAGGGCACACTGGCAGCAAGCACAGGGGAAGGAAGCAGGACTGGCGGCAAACACAGGGGAAGGGAGCAGGGCACACTGGCAGCAAGCACAGGGGAAGGGAGCAGGGCACACTGGCGGCAAGCACAGCATGGGAAAGGGAGCAGGGCACACTGACGGTAAGCACAGGGGAAGGGAGCAGGGCACACTGACGGTAAGCACAGCATGGGGAAGGGAGCAGGGCACACTGGCGGCAAGCACAGGGAAAGGGAGCAGGGCACACTGACGGTAAGCACAGGGAAAGGGAGCAGGGCACACTGGCGGCAAGCACAGCATGGGGAAGGGAGCAGGGCACACTGGCGGCAAGCACAGCATGGGGAAGGGAGCAGGGCACACTGGCGGCAAGCACAGCATGGGAAAGGGAGCAGGGCACACTGACGGTAAGCACAGCATGGGAAAGGGAGCAGGGCACACTGGCGGCAAGCACAGGGGAAGGGAGCAGGGCACACTGACGGTAAGCACAGGGGAAGGGAGCAGGGCACACTGGCAGCAAGCACAGCTTGGGGAAGGGAGCAGGGCACACTGGCAGCAAGCACAGGAGAAGGGAGCAGGGCACACTGGCAGCAAGCACAGGGGAAGGGAGCAGGGCACACTGGCGGCAGGCACAGCATGGGGAAGGGAGCAGGGCACACTGGTGGCAAGCACAGCTTGGGGAAGGGAGCAGGGCACACTGGCAGCAAGCACAGAGGAAGGGAGCAGGGCACACTGGCAGCAAGCACAGAGGAAGGGAGCAGGGCACACTGGCAGCAAGCACAGGGGAAGGGAGCAGGGCACACTGGCAGCAAGCACAGGGGAAGGGAGCAGGGCACACTGGCAGCAAGCACAGAGGAAGGGAGCAGGGCACACTGGCAGCAAGCACAGGGGAAGGGAGCAGGGCACACTGGCAGCAAGCACAGGGGAAGGGAGCAGGGCACACTGGCAGCAAGCACAGAGGAAGGGAGCAGGGCACATTGGCAGCAAGCACAGAGGAAGGGAGCAGGGCACACTGGCAGCAAGCACAGGGGAAGGGAGCAGGGCACACTGGCAGCAAGCACAGAGGAAGGGAGCAGGGCACACTGGCAGCAAGCACAGGGGAAGGGAGCAGGGCACACTGGCAGCAAGCACAGGGGAAGGGAGCAGGGCACACTGGCAGCAAGCACAGAGGAAGGGAGCAGGGCACATTGGCAGCAAGCACAGGGGAAGGGAGCAGGGCACACTGGCAGCAAGCACAGAGGAAGGGAGCAGGGCACATTGGCAGCAAGCACAGGGGAAGGGAGCAGGGCACACTGGCAGCAAGCACAGGGGAAGGGAGCAGGGCACACTGGCAGCAAGCACAGAGGAAGGGAGCAGGGTACACTGGCAGCAAGCACAGGCAAAGGGAGCAGGGCATACTGGCAGCAAGCACAGGGGAAGGGAGCAGAACACACTGGCAGCAAGCACATTGGTAGGGAGCAGGGCACACTGGCAGCAAGCACAGGGGAAGGGAGCAGAGCACACTGGCAGCAAGCACAGAGGAAGGGAGCAGGGCACACTAGCGGCAAGCACAGGGGAAGGGAGCAGGGCACACTGGCAGCAAGCACATTGGTAGGGAGCAGGGCACACTGGCAGCAAGCACAGGGGAAGGGAGCAGAGCACACTGGCAGCAAGCACAGAGGAAGGGAGCAGGGCACACTGGCGGCAAGTATAGCATGGGGAAAGGAGCAGGGCACACTGGCAGCAAGCACAGGGGAAGGGAGCAGAGCACACTGGCAGCAAGCACAGAGGAAGGGAGCAGAGCACACTGGCAGCAAGCACAGAGGAAGGGAGCAGGGCACACTGGCAGCAAGCACAGGGGAAGGGAGCAGAGCACACTGGCAGCAAGCACAGAGGAAGGGAGCAGGGCACACTGGCAGCAAGCACATTGGAAGGGAGCAGGGCACACTGGCGGCAAGTATAGCATGGGGAAAGGAGCAGGGCACACTGGCGGCAAGTATAGCATTTGGAAGGGAGCAGGGCACACTGGCAGCAAGCACAGGGGAAGGGAGCAGGGCACACTGGCGGCAAGCACAGGGGAAGGGAGCAGGGCACACTGGCGGCAAGCACAGGGGAAGGGAGCAGGGCACACTGGCAGCAAGCACAGGGGAAGGGAGCAGGGCACACTGGCGGCAAGCATAGCATGGGGAAGGGAGCAGGGCACACTGGCGGCAAGCACAGGGGAAGGGAGCAGGGCACACTGGCGGCAAGCACAGGGGAAGGGAGCAGGGCACACTGGCAGCAAGCACAGGGGAAGGGAGCAGGGCACACTGGCGGCAAGCACAGCAAGGGGAAGGGAGCAGGGCACACTGGCGGCAAGTATAGCATGGGGAAGGGAGCAGGGCACACTGGCAGCAAGCACAGGGGAAGGGAGAAGGGCACACTGGCAGCAAGTATAGCATGGGGAAGGGAGCAGGGCACACTGGCAGCAAGCACAGCAAGGGAAAGGGAGCAGGGCACACTGGCAGCAAGCACATTGGAAGGGAGCAGGGCACACTGGCGGCAAGTATAGCATGGGGAAAGGAGCAGGGCACACTGGCGGCAAGTATAGCATGGGGAAGGGAGCAGGGCACACTGGCGGCAAGCACAGCAAGGGGAAGGGAGCAGGGCACACTGGCGGCAAGCACAGCAAGGGGAAGGGAGCAGGGCACACTGGCGGCAAGCACAGCAAGGGGAAGGGAGCAGGGCACACTGGCGGCAAGCACAGGGGAAGGGAGCAGGGCACACTGGCGGCAGGCACAGGGGAAGGGAGCAGGGCACACTGGCGGCAAGCACAGCATGGGGAAGGGAGCAGGGCACACTGGCGGCAAGCACAGCATGGGGAAGGGAGCAGGGCACACTGGCGGCAAGCACAGGGGAAGGGAGCAGGGCACACTGGCGGCAAGCACAGGGGAAGGGAGCAGGGCACACTGGCAGCAAGCACAGGGGAAGGGAGCAGGACTGGCAGAGCAGACGGAGGACGGATGGGAGTAATATGGAAGGAGAAGTGGCAGAGTTGATGCAAAAAAGAAAAAAGAAATCTAAACAGCTTTTTGTATTAAAAAAACCCTATGGAGAAGCTTTCTTCTCGTTCCTTCAAAGAACATAGCTTGAAAGATGTTTTCATCATGTATATGAATGATAAGAGATGCAGCAGTAACAATAATCAAGGTATGTGATGACAATACCACCAAATGCAAATATAGTAACTGCCATACGTGTGTTAAAAACCGATTGTTCTAGAGCTGCGATGTGATCTGAACT
>JAWQFJ010034493.1:0-12500 GCA_034096865.1 Theodoxus fluviatilis | reverse complement strand
CTTTGGGACACAGATGGGAATTTTACTCATTTGAGTTAACCGCCTATCGGACAAGTGGAAAAAGAATGATGGAAGGACTGTTAATTGAAAGAATATAGCTGATTCAAATATGCAGACGAGCCAGATAAGTCGGTTATCTTTGAAGCAACTCTTTGGTGGTGAGCCATCGAAAAACTCAACTTGAGTTGCAGAGAGTCATATCTGAATTAGATGGGTATAAAAGTAAATATAGATTAATTTCAAACAAAAATCACCCTAAAATGTGAAAAGAAATGTTGGGTGAAAGAGATAGTGCGAGAAAAAAAAGGCAAGGTTATGACTCGAGGCGACACAATAGCAACCCCGACGTGGGTGGCGAAACACGAATTCACATCACAGCTCCCACAAACTTCTCCGGGTGCAGTCGGGAGATGCAGCACATGTAAACATTAATTTTGCCATTTCACAATCCACCCAAACGTATCAAATTGTGTTTGAATTGTTTCCACTTCATTCTTTCTCCAAAAGAATAAAACCAGGTCTGTCTGTTCCCTTTCATTATGTACGCGTTCTATAAATGAACTTTTTCTCTGCGTTGCAGCTGTCGACTCGGACATTTCTCCAGCTGCATAACAAGTGTCGCTGAGCCAGTGGGAATCAGAAGCTGCTTACTTAAAGGCACACCGTGTCTCAGAATTAAAGCTTAGGATACGCACCCCTTTGCTGTATGTAATACACAGCATTGTCCATGACAGACAGGTGTATTTCCTCTTTCTACATTTCTTTAGTTTCTGCATTGCACACACAATGGAGGGAGAAGAAAGGGGAGGGGGTTGTGGGGTGGGGGGCGACCAAAGCTGTGTTGGTTTCATATTTGATTGTATGAACGACGTTTTAGGGCCTCCCGGCCTGTGTAGGCTATGTCAACTCACACATCACGAACGTCACTAGAGCTACCTAGTGTAAGAGCAAGTCCAAGCATGACTTTCCTAGTTATTCGCCCGGCACGAATGGTGTAGGGAGACTCCGCGCCTGTGTTTCCATTCCCAAGCCACGGAGGGCCTGGCATTGCATGGTGCTGCCCTCTACGGTCGAAATCATCACACATGCGTTATTGCTTTACTGTTCTTGTCTTACTGGCACCTTTATGACTTTGCGCACAGCAAGCAGGCATGCTGCTTCTCTTGATTTTGTTCTATGGTCAGTCTCTACGCAGTTCCTGAAATCGGCGTATCTCTGCCTGGAGATTACACCGTGAAGGAAAGAAGCAAATATGTTTTGAGAATATTCAGAAAATTTCAATCCAGATGTCGACGACTTTTCGTAAGCCAATTTTATGATAGACTTTTTTGGTTCAAAAAAGAGAATCATCTAATTTGTCATGAATATGTATATTGTCAAAGGCAAAATCAAATATTCGAAAAGAACCCTTGGAACACATGGTTTATGACGATCTATCTTAAGTGTCAGCACATCTCAAATGTTCCAGAACGTTCTAGTTTTTAAAAGCAGTTTTCTTTATTTTGGGGTATTTGACAGTACTAGAAAGTTTAGTGTGATCCCCCTTTTGTGTCTACATTGCGCTGAGAACTGTCCTTCAAGCACCGTTAAAGTCCAGAAAGGAATGCAATTTTGTGTCGTAGGAGCTGTCTCTACGTCAGCCCAAGCCGCAAGAAGAAAGGCCTTTAAGAGTCACACCGTCTAATGCGCTGCGCGTGGGCGTGGGGGAGAGGGAGACTGCAAAATGAGGAATGGAGGCCTGTTTCGGAACGTGAGGCAAATAGCTTAGCCGAATTAGAGTACATGTCACAGCAGTGTTATCCGTATGACATAAATTCCTGTTGTGCTGGGTTACTTGCTCTCCCTCACAACTCAAAGTGCAGCTTTATTCCTGCATAAAAGAGGAAAGCATTTGCTACCAGAAATATGTAAGTGCAAATTTTGACACGGCGGAGCGATTATTTTTTTTTGCATTTCTTGAGTGCAGCAATGAAAGATTACTGCTGCTTCCGTTTTCACAACGTTGAAAGACGTGACAATATCTGTACAGGCAGCCCATATCAAAACTAGCCTTTTCACGTTACTTTCCACAAGTCTAAATATGTTGGGTGAAAATAGTGATCTAAATGTTATTCATCAAAGCGACTTCATGCAAATAGGCCTACTCTACGACGATACTTTTTATTTTTTCAAATGTATGTCTGGCCACTACGTTGATGAGCACTCCCGAAAACGTCCTTGTCACGGACAGATTTCACAATATTGCGCTCTTTTCATTCAAATGTATGGCTCACTTATTTTGTAAATCTATGTTCAGATCATGAATCGAGGAAACAAACATGGCCGCCGATTTCCGAGTGTGCCACGATGAATCGGGGAGCATACCGTAATTTTCCCGCAGCTGTGCAGGTAACGACGGGTGTGCAGATAGTGCCGTAACAGACATACTTCTAACAAACAGCAGTTCACGAAAATCAATTACATGGGAATGAAAGCCAGTCGTGCAGAAAAAAGGTACGACACAAAAATGTTGGTGCAAATACCTCGGACTAAGAGAGGACAAAGACAGAGAGAGAGAGAGAGAGAGAGAGAGAGAGAGAGAGAGAGAGAGAGAGAGAGAGACAGACAGACAGACAGACAGACAGACAGACAGACAGAGGAGAGAGAGAGAGAGAGAGAGAGACAGACAGACAGACAGACAGACAGACAGACAGACAGAGAGAGAGGAGAGAGAGATAGAGAGAGAGAGAGAGAGAGAGAGAGAGAGAGAGAGAGAGAGAGAGAGAGAGAGAAATTGATTGAGTTTATTTTGACCGACGATCCATCATTGATTACATTATGTACATGATTGTGTAAAATATCTAGCATTTTCTTACATAATCAAATAATGTGTAAAATGTGTTATGTGTAAATACGTTATGGACAAGTTAGAATTTACATAAAATGCAAGTCTCACAACTAATAGCTGTACTTCATAAATATCATTAGTTTTTTTTGCATAAACTTTCTCATACACGGATCTATACAGTGTTTTGACTTCATAATTCAGTGGATTAGTGATAGGGAGTTGTTAGGCATCTCTTAAATATGTAGAGCAGTTGATTTCTAATTTGCATTTTAAAATAAGTTGGTCTTTGTCTTGAATGTGTACTTTATATCACACCTATATCATCCTTTTTCCACACGTACATATATTCGCGCATTGTGTTTTTAAATAAAGTTTTCATCAGAATAATGTACAGTGTCAATTAATTAATTCAGTAGTTGTGGTTGATGAGCTTATTCTACCGCCTGGTTGCGCAGTTTCAGAGCATAAAAGATGAAGATAGCTACGTCCCTTGTTCTACATACACCACGGCCATTGACCATATATTTCAATTTTGGATGGACAGTCATTCGAGTATACTGTGTTATGTATTTATTTCTAATTTCGTCATACTTATAGCATTTGAACAAAAAATGTTCTTCATTTTCAGTTTCATTTGGTCAAAAAGGGCACCTGGTATCTGACATTTGGACATTAGTGTATCGTTTATTTATATTTAGTTCATTTATTCCCAATCTAAATCTGACAAATACATCCCTGAATTTTTTTATATTTATTTCATTGAGATACTTCTCAGCAATAAGTTTTTCTTTATAAGTCTTGTATATCGAGAATCGTTGACTGCTGCCAAGTTTGGCACACCATTCCTGATCGAAGCAGTCTTGGAGTCTTTGTTTTAGATATCGTAGGAAGGTTACCCCGCCTGCGGTTCCACCGTTCTGCCACACAAAACCATAACCACATTTGTTTAAACATTCTTTTACAGCGTAAGGCAAGTTGAATCTTTCTGGTATGTTTGATTTCAGCAGCATAAGATAGGCCTGTTTGGGTAACCTGTCATCAGGCATAGCGCTGAGTCTCAACCAGAATTTGATTGCTTTCATCGTACTATTTACAAAGAGTATCTTCCCATTTCTCCATATATCATACTATTTCGAGATCTAGCTTCTACGTTTAAAAATCTTTTACAAGCAAACATGTTCGTCTTTTCCACATTATCTTGTCTATATAGACCCCAAATTTCTGCACCACATAATAATGTGGGTTGTATTTGAGCATCAAATAACCTGAAATAAACCTCTGTGTTCATGCTACGAAGACGCCACTTTGTTCTCAGGAGTTGCACAATCTTCTGTTTGGCCCTTACTGCTTGATTCTCGAGAGCCCCCTTTATGGACAGTTTTGTCGTAAATACAAATCCCAGGTATTTGTAAGCATTCACATTCATGCAAGTTTGTTGGTGCTGAATGTGGGACAGAAACACATATATCATCAGTAATGATGTATACAAGATTGCGCCAAGTATACATGCTTTGGTCATGCGCCGTGATAATTGGTAATCCTTTCGGCCTACTACTTCATCTTGTCTCAGACGGTTGATTTCACTTCCGAACCTCTTATCCTTAAATTGTCTCTGTGTCTTCTTTCTCATTTTCACAGCAGCACGTGTATGGTGTACTCCGATGCGCAGTCTGTACAGGTCAAGTTCAACACCCATTTTAGCAGCTGTGTATTGTGTTGTAAATTCCGGTTAAGTTGTACTTGTCAGTTGCCTCTTTGTTATCTTTTATACATTTCATTGGCACAGCTCCTGTGTCAGTTTCTAAACGTGTACTTGCAGTGTTTCGACGTCACGAGAACTTTCATCACCTGTCGCGTCATAAGCTGTGGCTTTTCATGCCTTCAGATACACAGTCCTGTGTTTGCGTGCAGCACGATTTGTTGTTAGATTTGTTGCTTCACTGGTAAAACTCGTATGGCTTGGAAACTCCACTGAGAATTCTACTCACTGTAAGCACTCACGCATTTCATCTGTTAAAGTAACTGCCAACCTGCACAGCAATTCTGCCCCGACTTTGTAGCATGTATGTCAAGTAACATATATAAAGTATTCATCACATCAACTTATGAGCAAGGTTTCTGTCTTTCGTGTATTGATCCTGTCTGCACATTTATGGTTCTTGGGGTAACCAATACAAACTTTTTGCACGTTTTCTTGCACAAAATGTAGCACAGTCAGGTGAAAGCGTCGTTCAGAGCGGAAATACTACGTCCCGTCAGATTATTATATCCGATAGTTCCTACCCTTGTTCCTTTGCGTCTACATGCTGTCAGTATGTTGTCAATCTGTCAGAGTATATGCTGTCAGTATGTTGTCAATCTGTCACAGTACATGCTGTCAGTATGTTGTCAATCTGTCACAGTACATGCTGTCAGTATGTTGTCAATCTGTCACAGTACATGCTGTCAGTATGTTGTCAATCTGTCACAGTACATGCTGTCAGTATGTTCTCAATCTGTCACAGTACATGCTGTCAGTATGTTGTCAATCTGTCCCAGTACATGCTGTCAGTATGTTGTCAATCTGTCACAGTACATGCTGTCAGTATGTTGTCAATCTGTCACAGTACATGCTGTCAGTATGTTGTCAATCTGTCCCAGTACATGCTGTCAGTATGTTGTCAACCTGTCACAGTACATGCTGTCAGTATGTTGTCAATCTGTCACAGTACATGCTGTCAGTATGTTGTCAATCTGTCACAGTACATGCTGTCAGTATGTTGTCAATCTGTCCCAGTACATGCTGTCAGTATGTTGTCAATCTGTCACAGTACATGCTGTCAGTATGTTGTCAATCTGTCCCAGTACATGCTGTCAGTATGTTGTCAATCTGTCACAGTACATGCTGTCAGTATGTTGTCAATCTGTCACAGTACATGCTGTCAGTATGTTGTCAATCTGTCACAGTACATGCTGTCAGTATGTTGTCAATCTGTCACAGTACATGCTGTCAGTATGTTGTCAATCTGTCACAGTACATGCTGTCAGTATGTTGTCAATCTGTCACAGTACATGCTGTCAGTATGTTGTCAATCTGTCACAGTACATGCTGTCAGTATGTTGTCAATCTGTCACAGTACATGCTGTCAGTATGTTGTCAATCTGTCACAGTACATGCTGTCAGTATGTTGTCAATCTGTCCCAGTACATGCTGTCAGTATGTTGTCAATCTGTCCCAGTACATGCTGTCAGTATGTTGTCAATCTGTCCCAGTACATGCTGTCAGTATGTTGTCAATCTGTCACAGTACATGCTGTCAGTATGTTGTCAATCTGTCACAGTACATGCTGTCAGTATGTTGTCAATCTGTCACAGTACATGCTGTCAGTATGTTGTCAATCTGTCACAGTACATGCTGTCAGTATGTTGTCAATCTGTCACAGTACATGCTGTCAGTATGTTGCCAATCTGTCCCAGTACATGCTGTCAGTATGTTGTCAATATGTCCCAGTACATGCTGTCAGTATGTTGTCAATCTGTCACAGTACATGCTGTCAGCATGATGTCAATCTGTCACAGTACATGCTGTCAGTATGTTGTCAATCTGTCACAGTACATGCTGTCAGTATGTTGTCAATCTGTCACAGTACATGCTGTCAGTATGATGTCAATCTGTCACAGTACATAATGTCAGTATGTTGTCAATCTGTCACAGTACATGCTGTCAGTATGTTGTCAATCTGTCACAGTGCATGCTGTCAGTATGTTGTCAATCTGTCACAGTACATGCTGTCAGTATGTTGTCAATCTGTCACAGTATATGCTGTCAGTATGTTGTCAATCTGTCACAGTACGTGCTGTCAGTATGTTGTCAATCTGTCACAGTACATGCTGTCAGTATGTTGTCAATCTGTCCCAGTACATGCTGTCAGTATGTTGTCAATCTGTCACAGTACATGCTGTCAGTATGTTGTCAATCTGTCACAGTACATGCTGTCAGTATGTTGTCAATCTGTCAAGTATATGCTGTCAGTATGTCGTCAATCTGTCAGAGTATATGCTGTCAGTATGTTGTCAATCTGTCACAGTACATGCTGTCAGTATGTTGTCAATCTGTCACAGTACATGCTGTCAGTATGTTGTCAATCTGTCCCAGTACATGCTGTCAGTATGTTGTCAATCTGTCACAGTACATGCTGTCAGTATGTTGTCAATCTGTCACAGTACATGCTGTCAGTATGTTGTCAATCTGTCACAGTACATGCTGTCAGTATGTTGTCAATCTGTCACAGTACATGCTGTCAGTATGTTGTCAATCTGTCACAGTACATGCTGTCAGTATGTTGTCAATCTGTCACAGTACATGCTGTCAGTATGTTGTCAATCTGTCACAGTACATGCTGTCAGTATGTTGTCAATCTGTCACAGTACATGCTGTCAGTATGTTGTCAATCTGTCACAGTACATGCTGTCAGTATGTTGTCAATCTGTCACAGTACATGCTGTCAGTATGTTGTCAATCTGTCACAGTACATGCTGTCAGTATGTTGTCAATCTGTCACAGTACATGCTGTCAGTATGTTGTCAATCTGTCACAGTACATGCTGTCAGTATGTTGTCAATCTGTCACAGTACATGCTGTCAGTATGTTGTCAATCTGTCACAGTACATGCTGTCAGTATGTTGTCAATCTGTCACAGTACATGCTGTCAGTATGTTGTCAATCTGTCACAGTACATGCTGTCAGTATGTTGTCAATCTGTCACAGTACATGCTGTCAGTATGTTGTCAATCTGTCACAGTACATGCTGTCAGTATGTTGTCAATCTGTCACAGTACATGCTGTCAGTATGTTGTCAATCTGTCACAGTACATGCTGTCAGTATGTTGTCAATCTGTCACAGTACATGCTGTCAGTATGTTGTCAATCTGTCACAGTACATGCTGTCAGTATGTTGTCAATCTGTCACAGTACATGCTGTCAGTATGTTGTCAATCTGTCACAGTACATGCTGTCAGTATGTTGTCAATCTGTCACAGTACATGCTGTCAGTATGTTGTCAATCTGTCACAGTACATGCTGTCAGTATGTTGTCAATCTGTCACAGTACATGCTGTCAGTATGTTGTCAATCTGTCACAGTACATGCTGTCAGTATGTTGTCAATCTGCCACAGTACATGCTGTCAGTATGTTGTCAATCTGTCACAGTACATGCTGTCAGTATGTTGTCAATCTGTCACAGTACATGCTGTCAGTATGTTGTCAATCTGTCACAGTATATGCTGTGCCTTACACGAAGACAACTCTTTGCAGACGCTTTCACGGTGGTGCTCAGCCTTTTTCGACTTCAGCACTTTAGATATTATTGGTCTTTAAAATGTCTACATGGATTACTACCATATCCTTTTGGGGCGAATCGTCGAAATTTTTATGTTACTTTAGCAGTTTTGAACAAATACACGAAATATAAACTGTAAACTGAAGTAGTAGTACTTACTCTGTTTCCCTGCCCTTTTTCGTCGTCCTTATCCGCGACGAAAATCAACCGCGAGGTAAACGGTCACAAGTAGGTATATAGCCGTGTTGTCGGATCCAGTGTAATCACAGACAGCGGCATTAATTCTGTATTTCTCGTTGTATTTGTCTACCATGTAGTCACAGTGGTAGCTCTCGTACATGGAATATAAACTGTTAATTGAAGAAGTAGTACTCACACCGTTTCCGTACCCTTTTTCGTTGTCCTTATTCGTGACGAAAATCAACCGAGTAGAAAAAGTAAACGGTCACAAGTAGATACATATCCACTTCATACGACACAGTAAATCACAGATAGTGGCATTGATTATGTAATTCGCGTCGTATTTGTCTACAATGGGACCACAGCAGCAGCTCCAGTCAATGTCTTCGTACTTCAATGCGTTTTGTCTTGCAGTTACCCTGGACGTTCCGTGAGCACAGTTCATGAAGGGCACAGTTTTGATAATATTTCAGAAAGTAAAAACATTTTCGAGCAGTCACTTACATAATATCGTTGTTTATGTTGATACATCCATTATGTGGGTACATTATTTCATCCTCATGTCACCCAACACCTATACGAACAAGATACTGCGGAGCTCGGCGACTAGCGTCTTACCCGGTGCGCGTCTCTGGTCAGTATGAGAGAGAGAGAGAGAGAGAGAGAGAAAGAGAGAGAAGAGAGAGAGAGAGGATAGAGAGAGAGAACAGAGACAGACAGAGCAGAGAAACAGAGACAGACAGAGAGAGAAAGAGAGAGATAAAAGGAGGAGGGAGGTAGGGATTGGAGGAAGGAGATTGACAGATCATTGCAAGTCATCGTAAAAAAATATGAATACATCAAAGTTTTACAGAAAAAGACAATCTCGTTTTCCTCAATCATCAGAAACTGCTGTGTACATGACAGAGAGAGGCGGTGACTGGATCACAAAACCGGGTTTGTCTTTGCACTTGCCACAGTCCATCATATCACGGCGGCCAAACAGCACCACAATGTTAACGACGAAGACCCGCCCAGCAAGCCACTCGCATTAAACAATAATGGCGACATTCCACAACGAGCGCCTTGACACGACCCTCATTGGAGGAGGTGGGGACGGCGGAAGCATCCTGTTTCCTTCACACTTGCTTAGTCACGGTTCATTGCCCGGCGTAACCTATGTGTCGGCCCATGACGGCTCGCCCTCGCTCTGGACTCCTACACTTCTAGTTAGCGCTCCGTTCAGTCTGACGCTAGCCGCGCAGCCAGCGTCTCTGAGTGCGGGAAATCGTGGCCCTCATCTTATAGAAAATTCCTGCGTCATGCCACCAAGGTTCAGTCAGTCCGTCCTCGTCAAGGATACACCACCCTGGATGGAGGTTGGCCCTGAGAAGCTACACAGTAGAGAAGCGTGGAGAGAATCTCGAGAGTGTTGCTGTGAGAAAAGACGAACACCGAAGATTTGCAGGACAGAGGGGAAAAAATCAGAGTGAATGGAAACATGTGAATAACCACGACACCAGTGGCAGCCATAAATATGTCTCCCGTTGAACCGAAGAACGTACAACAGAAGTCTGACGGAAGTTTGGGTTTGATGTTGTTGGGCTGTATCAACAGATTATTGAGAATTTTTTCCTAATGTTCTGTCTATCCCTGTCCTATCCTCTCATGAACGGATGCAGACACACATCAGGAAAACAGAGCTTAAATAGTTGGAATGTTGCATCACGTCAGCATCTTTAAAAGAAACCAAAACACAATTTGGGCAAAACTGTACTGAGTGTTGGCAATATCGTTTGCTCTATTGCGTGAAGTTAATAAGCAACTGGCTCGAAACTTTCAATTACAAGAAGAAGGGAAGTGTATGGACAGTTTTCATTATATGTCTCATGAAACTAGAATGCTCGTTTTTACTGGCTGTGTCTTATATATTTTCTCTCTCTAATGATGCTCTCATCACATCTACACCTATCACAACCGCATCAACTTTCGCGAAACTGCTGATCCAGTTACACTGTGCGGGAACAATTCGAGAGAGTAGATCACGTTTTAATTCAATGGGGAACACTGACTACAGCAGGACGACTTTCGCGCCAGAGTACAGTTGCCGTCTGCCCCAGCGTGGCGGTCATGTTGTTGCCTGGCATGACGTAGAGTGCGAGCACAATTATGGCGTGAAAAATGACGTGGCCGGCGCTGAGCCGTGTTCCGCTGGACAGTGCAGGTTGCAGGCAAATGAGTGAGTCCTGTCTGTAGGCTTGTCAGACAAGTCGTAGCGTTAGTCCATCACTCTCTCTCTCCGCTCTCTCTCTCCCTCTCTCTCCTCTCTCTCTCTCTCTCTCTCTCTCTCTCTCTCTCTCTCTCGTTTTCATTATTTTGTGGTGAAAAACGAGAAGAGCTACACAATGCCTTATTCAATACTTTCTTCAACGCATGCCGATGGAGTGTAGGAATACATAGTATTGTGTTGCTCACTCTCGACCAAATGGCGTTGCCAAAGAAAACCATTACTTTTGACATTTTCAGTGGTTCTCATGATTTACGATTTCGATACGAAATGATGAATTGACACTGTTAAGCATCCGTAAAAACCCCATCAACCTTTGTCCATTCAAACAAGACCTTATATTGGACCCGAGATCTCTGAATTAACTTCAGTGTAACGACAGTGAGAATGTGTAGTCGCTGGGTTTTTATGGGTGTAATGGAGAAATGCGTTTTCGGAAGTATCTCACCTGAGAGAGGCTTGGTTTTGCTGGTTGTAGTCCGACGATTGTATAGAATTGAAATGTAAGGTTGGAGTGAGTGGAGGTTGAGTTCTGACCCGAGGTGATGAGCGTGTGTTCGCTCTGAGAACTGAATAGTAGTGAGAAAAGTTGGGTCGTGAGTTGGTTTGTGAGAAGATAGCTATAATGCGGAGAGCAAGAAGACAGCGAGCAGTCTGCCTACTGGGAGGAGAGAGGAGAGATCAGTCTGCTACTCGGAGGAGAGAAGAGAGAGAAGTCTGCCTACTGCGAGTAGAGAAAAGAGATCGGTCCGCCTGCTGGTTGAGAAGTAAGAGAGAAGAGGGCGAAGCACCGAGAGAGAAGCAGATGAAGAGAAGAGATGGCTCCACACACACAGCAGAGACGGCAGAAGAGAGAAGAGAGAGAGAGAGAGAGAGCGAGAGAGAGAGAGAGAGAGAGAGAGATGAGAGAGCGAGAGAGAGAGAGAGAGAGAGAGCTGGCAGAGTGGAAGGTTGATGCAAAAGTTTTACACGGTCATAGTTTACTTGTCGAGGGCTGACTACGTGCTTTTATGTTTTATAATAGAAGGCTGACGACATTTTACTTGGTTTTTCATTTTTCCCCGTTGGGAGTTCAGTAGGTAAGAGTAGGTGTAATTTTCTAAAATTGGGTTATTGAGGATGGTTTGTTTGAGACATCTACCAATGTAACATTCTTTTATTTTTATTTTTATTTTCTAACCCCTGTTACGGGCATGTTTTATGATAAAATAAAAAGACTTGTAAGTAACGCAGGACCTGTGGGTCGTTGTTGTTGAGCACAAATACAATCGAGGTAATCCTCAATCCATTCGATCAAGTTTCAGTGGCGTAAAAAACTCTGGCATTGAGTTCAGTTGATCATGGCTACTCTTTGTCTTTTGCCATCACGATTACTTATTCAAACAGGACTGATAGAAGAATTGTGTCGGTCGAATGTGTACGTGTCTGATTGGACACTTCTGACTGCGAGTGATCCTTTATTAGTGATATGCGTACGTAACGAGTTGCACTAATGTGGGTCTCTAACGTCTGCTATTGTTGCCTGCTGTAGATGCTCACTTACCAAAGATGCACGGACGGACGGGCGGACGGGCGGACGGGCGGACGGGCGGGACGGGCGGACGGGCGACCACAGGATGGATGAGGTTTGACTATCCACATCACTGTGTGTGGTTTGAATAAGTGCAAGTCAAGATGATTTTCCCAGGCATTTTCGCCTGAGCAAATACGTCTGGGGAGGTGGGGTGGCTCCATTCTACACTCCTACCCGTCCGAAAGGTTGCCCCTCCCCCCGCCCCCTTCTAACACACCCAAAAAGGGGTGTTTTCATTTCATCCGGAACCTCAGTGTTAGTTTTCCGAAACATTGTGTATTTTTAGGCGAAATGTCACGCTTTCACCAGGATATGCCACTACTCTCAAATTAGCG
>JAWQFJ010034490.1:10000-19165 GCA_034096865.1 Theodoxus fluviatilis | reverse complement strand
GTTGTCTTCATCGTATGACATCTGTTGCCTGTTTGCTTTGCTCTTTTTTCTCTTCGTGAGCTCATTTTTCTTTGCTCTTTTTTCTCTTCGTGAGCTCATTTTTCTTTGCTTTTCGGAACTCCACTCGAGAGAAACGATGCCTAGCCATCTGGACTGCGCAATGAACATCATACCCTGCAATAATGGGCACGGCAAAGATAGGGCCGGAGAGACAACAACAACAACAAAATAGAAAAACTCAAGCAACTTTTTTTTTGGCACCCATTTATCGAGCTAGAAGAATTGATGGTTCAACTAGAAAAAATAATGGTTTTATCAGAAAAACAAATATTTGTAACAGAAAATAAATTGATCACCAGAAAAACAACTGATTTACCAGAATAAAAATTAAACTTGCAGAAGAAAAATACTCAGCAGAAAAATATATGCTTTTTGCAGAACATTAGATGCTTTTGCAGAACATTAGATACATTTTACTAGAAAAATAAATTATTGTTACCTGTGTTCAGTTTTACACCCCTCTGTATGTCTGGACCACACATTCATCACAACTCAAGCATATATTCACTCAGTGCTCACATCAAATTGAATGGAGTCTTACTCAGTCCCTGTTCACATCAAATTGAATGGAGTCTTACTCAGTCCCTGTTCACATCAAATTGAATGGAGTCTTACTCAGTCTCTGTTCACATCAAATTGAATGGAGTCTTACTCAGTCCCTGTTCACATCAAATTGAATGGAGTCTTACTCAGTCCCTGTTCACATCAAATTGAATGGAGTCTTACTCAGTCCCTGTTCACATTCATTCTTATAGAGATAATATCTTTCCCATTGCACAACTGACTGTCATATGGATATGGAGGAATTTGAAACAATTGCTCCCTTTGTCGACGACGAATTGGCTTCAAGTTCAGATGGGAAACCTCCTCCACCAAAACGGCGCCGTAGATGTGTAAAAGAATGGACAAAGATTAAGGAGTTTGCAACGCCGGATGATGTTAAAAAGGTGAGGAAGCCTAAGGATTTTTACTATTCGCACATAATCTCCACCCTCTCCATCTCCGATGTTTGGAAGAAAAAGTCTTTACTAAAAGCATTAGCATTGCATATTGACACGAAAAAACCGTGATGTGGATACTTACATTTTGTTGAGAAAAAAAACGTGATGTGGATACTTACATTTCGTTGAAAAACATGATGTGGATACTTACACATTGCTTGTTGTATGTTTCAAGAGGGCTGGGTGGTTGTTAAGACCACAAACACGTTGGATGGCAAGATGGTGTATCACAAATGCAAGGAGAGACGGAATTGCCCAGCTGAGATGTTTTTGCTGTATCGGACTGAGGATCTGGCAGTAGCTCAGTATACAAGTGGAGAGCATCATCATACAGAGGACGGAAATAATGAACGCGGAATTCACCCCAAAACTAAAGATGACATCGATTCTCTCTACAAAGGCGGAATGAAAAAACCAAGAGCAATTTCTGCAGCTTTGCGCAACAGAGGCTGTACTTCCATTCCATTCAACACGCAGCTGGCGAACTATCTGGCTGCAATGAAGTTGCGTCAACATGGCAAATACACAATTTCTCTTGGAGAACTAGCAGCATGGGCAAAGCAACGGATGTCTGTTCCTACAGATGAGGATCAAGCATTTGTCTGTGGATTTGATTGCGACTACGAAGCTCCAGCTTTCAGATTGTGTCTCTCCACTCCCCGCCTGCCACATTCGAAGCCTACAGGCGAAGTCGCAATTCGGTGTGGAAACTGCAGATTTGTGAGGCTGACGGAGTCTGTAGACTTTTGGTATGTAACTGCCCACGGCATATGAAGTCCAACATCTGCAAGCATTCCCTTGAAATGGAGATCCGGATGAGGATCGCAGAAGCTCCAGAAGAGGCCAAATCAATTCCTTTGGGGCAAAAAAAGAAACGGGGACGCCCAAAACAAGCGAAACCAGCCCTGTTGTGCCAGTAGAAAGCATATGTCTTAAAAAGCAACAACAACAAACAAACAAACAAAACAAAAAAGGCTGAAGTGTTCAACTGTCCATTAAAATGCATTTTTATGTTCTTATTTTCATCTATTTTGTGGTAAAACAAATGCATTTCGATTCTGTGATTTTAATATATTTTTGTGGTAATCCTTTTTCTTTTCTTCTGATGAACACTTTTGTGGTAAAACCATTATATTTTCTGGGAAAACCATTTATTCTTCTGGCAAATGAAATTATTCTTCTGGTAAATGTATTTCTTTTTCTGCTAAAATAAACTACTTTTCTGATTTCTGTTTTCTGGCTGAATCATTTATTTTTCTGGTAAAACCATCTTTTTCTGTACCAATAATAATAACCTTTTTTAATGGCTTACAGGAGGGGTGGGTATCATGAATACAGTAGTGCTGAGGGACGGGAGTATTGAAATGAACATCATTAAAAGCAGGTTTCGAGATAGCGACAAAACCGACATAGTATAAAATGTACACATTAAATTAGAGAGAGATACATCATTTTAGCCATTCCATATTTAGCGGTCTGTCTAAACACTTAAAAAACAAAGATCGTCATTTCCTTTCGACACAGCGTGGGCGTCTCGCTTCATGCACACATTTATCTGCGTCGTAAACCAGTCTGATACTGAGCGTCAGCTGGAGACACGGTTGGAAGTTGCAAAGGAGACCGTTCAGGATATTCGTGTGTCTTTGATAACATCTTCCGTTGAGCTGGCAGCATGAAGGAGCTGGGTGACAGAGGAAACATTGCGCATCGATAGTTTCATTATGATTAAGATTTTATTCTTTCCAACTGGTGGAAAACTAACTCGTCGCTCAGGCATGTTGAATTGATTATTCGTACTTGGACAAAGCCTATTTTTAGCGGACAGATACGCGTCATCTGCACAAATAGCAACGTATTGCTCCAATATTGGTCGCAAAACAGATGACCTTTTTTACACGAATGTTCTAGCTAATTTTCTAATCCTCGTGGTGCTCGAGTGATATACTCCCTAACCGTCATCATCAGAAGTATTTCCTGACAGAACTTTGTGGGCACAAACTTAGACATGGTCGTGATTCCCCAAATTTCTTCGCCCCATCGGTAAAGAGAGTACAATGTTCACTCAGGTTTACATGTCAAGCATGAACAGAGAGAGATATTTGTACACTAATGTGAAGTCAGGGATTGTCCTCTACAAGAGCCCCCAGCCAGCAAGGATACGCACGAATTGAGAGCGGCATTATTTCTTTTTCTCAGTTTTTTTTAAATAAATGGGAGAGCACATGAATTGCTTGACTACAGATAGGATGGGATTCTATCAAAATCTGGTGCCATGTGACACGTCGAATGAATTTAGTGACATGTTGATTACGTGAGCAATCGTCTTTGTTTTGTTTTCACCTTTCTGCCCCTGGCCAGGTAATGAAAATGGCTTGTTGGCATTTTCTGTTGTATTCTTTTTTTAAAGACATGTTCATGCATAATAACCTCTCTGTCTGGGGAGGAGGAGGAGGGGGGGGGGGGGGGGGGGGGGGGGGGGAAGAACAAATGCTATTTTGATTGTTGCACAAATTCTAACAAAAGAGAGAGACAATGATTGTTAAAATGATGCAATAAGTTAAATCAGTCCGTACATTTCAAAAATAAAGGATGGTGAGAATAAAACTTTGAACCTCTGCTGCTTCGAAGTGACCTCGTGAGAAAGGGAGGCACAACCAGTCGCTACAGGTCACCACGAACACAAAAACAGGACTGAGAAGAATCGGATTTCGTAGAAAGCGAGACAACCAAGTTATGAATAGAGCAGGTAATCCCCTTTGTTTCTCCCCGCTGGATCGAGATGATAAGATAGCGGTTGATTGAAGTGGGTGATTTAAACATCACCAGACACGTGTAGAAAATATGATACGTCAGACTGTAAAAATATTAAAGAGAGCCATTGGGACACAGCAGGGGTATAAACGGAACATCGACATTGAGCTCTGTCCAGTGTGCAAGGCTCCACGTGATCGGCAAAATTTGATCGAAGAAACAAAACCATCCATTATGTGCCCTCTCAGGAAGCCGTCATCTTCATGTCTTCACTTTTCGATCACACCATCATGATCTTTAGAGCAAATACAGAGACATCTTTTGGAGCCACGGTGAATCCTGGCTGCGGTAATGATTGAAAGTAGCAGGCCAGTCATCCCGAGCAGGGATTGAACCACGGCACCTCGCCGCCTCGCACAGTTACCAAGACGTCGAGCTGCAGGTGAACGACTAATTACGCTGAGCTGATTGTTAAGATCGAGATTTGGCGTGGTGGCTCGACCTGTTGGCAGCTGTGCGAGGCGGCGAGGTGCCATATGTGGTCCAGCCCTGCTCGGGAAGACGTCGGCTACTTTCAATAATTACTGTATAAAACGATAATTACGTTTTCTTACAGAAATGGATTGTTAACACGACTCTTTTTTCTATGTGCTCCTTGACTAAGATACTCACTGAAGTAACTACATAGTGATATCACCTACTTTTATGTAAAAACCAGACTCGTCATGGAGTGAATAAGTGACCTTTCTAGACACAAGCGTCTCCATTGAAAATGGTCGAATCACCATGCCTGTCTACCGGAAACTTATGGACAACTCAACGCTTCTTCACTTCTCTTGCTCCCATCCAGGGCAAATGAAGCTACAGATGCCACAGAAGCTGCTCCGTCACGAGGGAGAGAGACTGTCATTTGATTCCAACTGAAACCATATTCTGTGTGTGTGTGTGTGTGTGTATGTGTATGTGTGTGTGCATGTGTGTATGTGTGTGTATGTATGTGTGTGTGTATGTGTGTGTATGTGTATGTGTGTGTATGTGTGTGTATGTGTATGTGTATGTGTGTGTGTATGTGTGTGTGTGTATGTGTATATGTGTGTGTGTGCATGTGTGTATGTGTATGTGCGTGTATGTGTGTGTGTATGTGTGTGTGTGTGTATGTGTGTGTGTGTGCCTGTGCGCGCGTCCGAGCGTGTGTTTATGTACTTGTGTGTGTGCCGTAGTGACGTGAACTACTGACAGTTCCATAGAGCACCTCGCAGTAGACGCACTGGTATTCTCGTCAGACAGAACAGGACCCAAGCATTCGTTTGTACGATATTTCACTGTAGTTAGACTGCAGCGGCACGGGCATTCCAAGCTCTAGCACCAGTAGCTAGACTGCAGCGGCACGGGCATTCCAAGCTCTAGCACCAGTAGTTAGACTGCGGCGGCACGGGCATTCCAAGCTCTAGCACCAGTAGCTAGACTGCAGCGGCACGGGCATTCCAAGCTCTAGCACCAGTAGTTAGACTGCGGCGGCACGGGCATTCCAAGCTCTAGCACCAGTAGCTAGACTGCAGCGGCACGGGCATTCCAAGCTCTAGCACCAGTAGCTAGACTGCAGCGGCACGGGCATTCCAAGCTCTAGCACCAGTAGTTAGACTGCAGCGGCACGGGCATTCCAAGCTCTAGCACCAGTAGTTAGACTGCAGCGGCACGGGCATTCCAAGCTCTAGCACCAGTAGTTAGACTGCAGCGGCACGGGCATTCCAAGCTCTAGCACCAGTAGTTAGACTGCAGCGGCACGGGCATTCCAAGCTCTAGCACCAGTAGTTAGACTGCAGCGGCACGGGCATTCCAAGCTCTAGCACCAGTAGCTAGACTGCAGCGGCACGGGCATTCCAAGCTCTAGCACCAGTAGTTAGACTGCAGCGGCACGGGCATTCCAAGCTCTAGCACCAGTAGTTAGACTGCAGCGGCACGGGCATTCCAAGCTCTAGCACCAGTAGTTAGACTGCAGCGGCACGGGCATTCCAAGCTCTAGCACCAGTAGTTAGACTGCAGCGGCACGGGCATTCCAAGCTCTAGCACCAGTAGTTAGACTGCAGCGGCACGGGCATTCCAAGCTCTAGCACCAGTAGTTAGACTGCAGCGGCACGGGCATTCCAAGCTCTAGCACCAGTAGCTAGACTGCAGCGGCACGGGCATTCCAAGCTCTAGCACCAGTAGTTAGACTGCAGCGGCACGGGCATTCCAAGCTCTAGCACCAGTAGTTAGACTGCAGCGGCACGGGCATTCCAAGCTCTAGCACCAGTAGTTAGACTGCAGCGGCACGGGCATTCCAAGCTCTAGCACCAGTAGTTAGACTGCAGCGGCACGGGCATTCTAAGCTCTAGCACCAGATGCTGTGGACCTCGAGGCGCACTTGGCTGCTGCAGAAGCAGTTCTACATCATGTGGTATCCAGGTGGCCCCCCACCATGGAGAGTTTACTTATTCACAGTAAGCTCTCCAGGCCTGACGCTCCCTGCTGCAACAGTGTAAATCTTGCAACGAATGAATGAACGAACAAACGAATGAATGGGGCTTTACGGCCTGTCTCTGTCAGCCTTCGTAGGCAATTTTAAGACATTGAATACGTTTTGAGGTGGTAAGTGGAAGTGCAAGTCAAGTCTCGATTTAAATAATTTTCCTCGTTTTTACAAATTGTGTAGGGATATGCTGGGAAGCTATTCTTATTCCCTATCAAGGAAGAGGGAGGGGGAGGGGGGAGAGAGAGAGGGAGGGAGAGAGAGAGAGATAGATAGATAGATAGATAGATAGATAGATAGATAGATAGATAGATAGATAGATATATTGGGGAGGGAGAGAGACAAACACAGATGAGGGGTCGGGTGCGTGTGGAGGAGAGAGACCACACGAAGTAGGGTGGGGGTGGGGGGGAGAGTGAGGACACACAGGAGGGTAGGTGGTGTGGAGGGCAGAGAGACACACAGAGAGGGTGGGGTGGGGAGGGAGAGAGACACACAGAGAGGGTGGGGTGGGGAGGGAGAGAGACACACAGAGAGGGTGGGGTGGGGAGGGAGAGAGACACACAGAGAGGGTGGGGTGGGGAGGGAGAGAGACACAGAGAGGGTGGGGTGGGGAGGGAGAGAGACACAGAGAGGGTGGGGAGGGAGGGAGAGACACACAGAGAGGGTGGGGTGGGGAGGGAGAGAGAGACACACAGAGAGGGTGGGGTGGGGAGGGAGAGAGACACACAGAGAGGGTGGGGTGGGGAGGGAGAGAGACACACAGAGAGGGTGGGGTGGGGAGGGAGAGAGACACACAGAGAGGGTGGGGTGGGGAGGGAGAGAGAGACACACAGAGAGGGTGGGGTGGGGAGGGAGAGAGAGACACACAGAGAGGGTGGGGTGGGGAGGGAGAGAGACACACAGAGAGGGTGGGGTGGGGAGGGAGAGAGACACACAGAGAGGGTGGGGTGGGGAGGGAGAGAGAGACACACAGAGAGGGTGGGGTGGGGAGGGAGAGAGACACACAGAGAGGGTGGGGTGGGGAGGGAGAGAGAGACACACAGAGAGGGTGGGGTGGGGAGGGAGAGAGACACACAGAGAGGGTGGGGTGGGGAGGGAGAGAGACACACAGAGAGGGTGGGGTGGGGAGGGAGAGAGACACACAGAGAGGGTGGGGTGGGGAGGGAGAGAGAGACACACAGAGAGGGTGGGGTGGGGAGGGAGAGAGACACACAGAGAGGGTGGGGTGGGGAGGGAGAGAGAGACACACAGAGAGGGTGGGGTGGGGAGGGAGAGAGAGACACACAGAGAGGGTGGGGTGGGGAGGGAGAGAGACACACAGAGAGGGTGGGGTGGGGAGGGAGAGAGAGACACACAGAGAGGGTGGGGTGGGGAGGGAGAGAGACACACAGAGAGGGTGGGGTGGGGAGGGAGAGAGGACACACAGAGAGGGTGGGGTGGGGAGGGAGAGAGACACACAGAGAGGGTGGGGTGGGGAGGGAGAGAGAGACACACAGAGAGGGTGGGGTGGGGAGGGAGAGAGAGACACACAGAGAGGGTGGGGTGGGGAGGGAGAGAGACACACAGAGAGGGTGGGGTGGGGAGGGAGAGAGAGACACACAGAGAGGGTGGGGTGGGGAGGGAGAGAGAGACACACAGAGAGGGTGGGGTGGGGAGGGAGAGAGACACACAGAGAGGGTGGGGTGGGGAGGGAGAGAGACACACAGAGAGGGTGGGGTGGGGAGGGAGAGAGACACACAGAGAGGGTGGGGTGGGGAGGGAGAGAGACACACAGAGAGGGTGGGGTGGGGAGGGAGAGAGAGACACACAGAGAGGGTGGGGTGGGGAGGGAGAGAGACACACAGAGAGGGTGGGGTGGGGAGGGAGAGAGAGACACAGAGAGGGTGGGGTGGGGAGGGAGAGAGACACACAGAGAGGGTGGGGTGGGGAGGGAGAGAGACACACAGAGAGGGTGGGGTGGGGAGGGAGAGAGACACACAGAGAGGGTGGGGTGGGGAGGGAGAGAGACACACAGAGAGGGTGGGGTGGGGAGGGAGAGAGACACACAGAGAGGGTGGGGTGGGGAGGGAGAGAGAGACACACAGAGAGGGTGGGGTGGGGAGGGAGAGAGAGACACACAGAGAGGGTGGGGTGGGGAGGGAGAGAGAGACACACAGAGAGGGTGGGGTGGGGAGGGAGAGAGACACACAGAGAGGGTGGGGTGGGGAGGGAGAGAGAGACACACAGAGAGGGTGGGGTGGGGAGGGAGAGAGAGACACACAGAGAGGGTGGGGTGGGGAGGGAGAGAGAGACACACAGAGAGGGTGGGGTGGGGAGGGAGAGAGACACACAGAGAGGGTGGGGTGGGGAGGGAGAGAGACACACAGAGAGGGTGGGGTGGGGAGGGAGAGAGACACACAGAGAGGGTGGGGTGGGGAGGGAGAGAGACACACAGAGAGGGTGGGGTGGGGAGGGAGAGAGACACACAGAGAGGGTGGGGTGGGGAGGGAGAGAGAGACACACAGAGAGGGTGGGGTGGGGAGGGAGAGAGACACACAGAGAGGGTGGGGTGGGGAGGGAGAGAGAGACACACAGAGAGGGTGGGGTGGGGAGGGAGAGACACACAGAGAGGGTGGGGTGGGGAGGGAGAGAGACACAGAGAGGGTGGGGTGGGGAGGGAGAGAGACACAGAGAGGGTGGGGTGGGGAGGGAGAGAGACACAGAGAGGGTGGGGTGGGGAGGGAGAGAGACACACAGAGAGGGTGGGGTGGGGAGGGAGAGAGACACACAGAGAGGGTGGGGTGGGGAGGGAGAGAGACACACAGAGAGGGTGGGGTGGGGAGGGAGAGAGACACACAGAGA
>JAWQFJ010034490.1:0-5000 GCA_034096865.1 Theodoxus fluviatilis | reverse complement strand
GGTGCTCTCTGTAGCTTCATGTAGGCCTATTCCCAGTGTAGGGTGCTCTCTGTAGCTTCATGTAGGCCTATTCCCAGTGTAGGATACTCTCTGTAGCTTCATGTAGGCCTATTCCCAGTGTGTAGGGTGCTCTCTGTAGCTTCATGTAGGCCTATTCCCAGTGTAGGGTGCTCTCTGTAGCTTCATGTAGGCCTATTCCCAGTGTGTAGGGTGCTCTCTGTAGCTTCATGTAGGCCTATTCCCAGTGTGTAGGGTGCTCTCTGTAGCTTCATGTAGGCCTATTCCCAGTGTGTAGGGTGCTCTCTGTAGCTTCATGTAGGCCTATTCCCAGTGTGTAGGGTGCTCTCTGTAGCTTCATGTAGGCCTATTCCCAGTGTGTAGGGTGCTCTCTGTAGCTTCATGTAGGCCTATTCCCAGTGTGTAGGGTGCTCTCTGTAGCTTCATGTAGGCCTATTCCCAGTGTGTAGGGTGCTCTCTGTAGCTTCATGTAGGCCTATTCCCAGTGTGTAGGGTGCTCTCTGTAGCTTCATGTAGGCCTATTCCCAGTGTGTAGGGTGCTCTCTGTAGCTTCATGTAGGCCTATTCCCAGTGTGTAGGGTGCTCTCTGTAGCTTCATGTAGGCCTATTCCCAGTGTGTAGGGTGCTCTCTGTAGCTTCATGTAGGCCTATTCCCAGTGTGTAGGGTGCTCTCTGTAGCTTCATGTAGGCCTATTCCCAGTGTGTAGGGTGCTCTCTGTAGCTTCATGTAGGCCTATTCCCAGTGTGTAGGGTGCTCTCTGTAGCTTCATGTAGGCCTATTCCCAGTGTGTAGGGTGCTCTCTGTAGCTTCATGTAGGCCTATTCCCAGTGTGTAGGGTGCTCTCTGTAGCTTCATGTAGGCCTATTCCCAGTGTGTAGGGTGCTCTCTGTAGCTTCATGTAGGCCTATTCCCAGTGTGTAGGGTGCTCTCTGTAGCTTCATGTAGGCCTATTCCCAGTGTGTAGGGTGCTCTCTGTAGCTTCATGTAGGCCTATTCCCAGTGTGTAGGGTGCTCTCTGTAGCTTCATGTAGGCCTATTCCCAGTGTGTAGGGTGCTCTCTGTAGCTTCATGTATGCCTATTCCCAGTGTGTAGGGTGCTCTCTGTAGCTTCATGTAGGCCTATTCCCAGTGTGTAGGGTGCTCTCTGTAGCTTCATGTATGCCTATTCCCAGTGTGTAGGGTGCTCTCTGTAGCTTCATGTAGGCCTATTCCCAGTGTGTAGGGTGCTCTCTGTAGCTTCATGTAGGCCTATTCCCAACTTGCAGCTGCCTTCAGGGCAGTCCTAAAGCCATTCTTATAGTGCTAGACTGGCCCTCTTAGGACACTTGCTCAAGCAAACAGCTCAGGGATGATCGTTATGGGGAGGTGGTTGTCCTCCATTCTCACCACCTGCTGGATAAGCCATCGTAGTTAATCTTTCGTGCTAAGGGCTTTAGTGTGGCAAAACACTCGCGCGCGCGTGCGCACACTACATGAGCAAATATACATGAACACACAAACACATGAATGTGTAGAACCTGTACACACAAAAACGACATGGACGTATGATAGCATGCCTACCTCAGTCAGAAGAGGTGTTGCCAGGTGCAGCAAGGAAGAGTAATTGGCTTTCTGCAAATGTATGCCAGGTGCAGTCAGTCCCCAAAGCGTTTGGGGATCTGGAAACAGCCAGGCGCGAGAATGCGTCACGGTCGCTCATTCATTTTACAGTGCTTCGTAGTCATAACAAGACGCTCGAATAATTGTTGTTCCAGTAACGGTGTTACAGGAAAGTGGAGGCCTTCATATATTTTACCGTTTCTTGATTATCCGCGGGGCGTTTGATGTGAAGTAGGGTTATATCTGAATGGCCCCTGGAAGTGAAGATTTTAAAGGAAGCAAATTGTGCGTGTGCGCGCGCGCGTATGTATGTGTGTGTGTGTGTGTTTGGTAAATATGATATGATACATATACAATTACATTATTAAAAAACTCTCGCGCTTTACACGTCACGGACGTAACAAACACTACGCATATCCTCCTACATGTCCATCATCCTCAGATCAAAACAAATGCGATGATATCAAAATCTCAAACCTTACTTCTTTCTACTCTCACACACAGGTCAACTTGCTAGAGCGCGATGCAAACGCGTCCGCTGTAGTCAAAATCCTCTGTCAGAATGGCAGAGAGAGAGAGGGGGGGATTGAGAGAGAGAGAGAGAGAGAGAGAGAGAGAGAGAGAGAGAGAGAGAGGGAGAGAGAGAGAGAGAGAGAGAGAGAGAGAGAGAGAGAGAGATGGGAGAGAGAGAGAGAGAGAGAGGAGAGAGAGAGAGAGAGAGAGAGAGAGAGAGAGAGAGAGAGAGAGATGGGAGAGAGAGAGAGAGAGAGAGAGAGAGAGAGAGAGAGAGAGAGAGAGAGAGAGAGAGAGAGAGAGAGAGAGAGAGAGAGAGAACACTATTTTACAAGGGAAGCGAATTAGGCAGTATTGCTTTTCTTACATTCCACCCTTGACGCAAAGTATTTAAGTGTAGTACGAAGAGAGGGAAAAAAGAAGAAGAAAGAATCACGCAATCTCTAAATGCTATTTAGACGTGTAAAGGTAAAGCACTGCAGAAAAAGAATTTTAGTATTGAACTCACGATAAGATTATCAAAATGACATACCGACAACATATTCTATTCATCCAGACATTAAAAAAGAGTAACATATGGCCAAAGACTCTCGATGTTTTCCCATCACCATGCACAAACCCCTTCCCCCCCCCCCCCCCCCCCCCAATTCCCTTTATATAGAGGGAATTGTTCTGCTTCTCCATATATACCATCATACTGGGGGTGCGATTTGCTACAGTGAAAATATATTGTACAAATATAGCATTCAAATGGACATTTTCTGTTTTGTTTTAAGCTTCCATCTCCCATACCATTCTGAACACAGAGATATAGTATCTCTGACACAGGTTGGTCACGTGACTTCGGCTCCACATTCCAATGATTGTACCAATCAAAATTCAACATGATCAGAAGATCATTGAGAGTAAAAAGAGGCGATTCTATTTCACTCCAATTATTTATCCCGATAGATAAACACAAATTTGGTGTTCTAATAAAACTAATCTATGAGATTTTCAGGAAATCATTTGAGAACTACTTCTAGCGCGAACGTGTCTATAAGGTTGCAAACTGCCTTGAGCACGTGCGATTGTGTATATAGTAATACACGCAATCTTTGGACCTACTATAAACGCAGCGAAAAGGATTCCTATGGGTCCGGGCTGGTTTCGTGAATCTATGGTTATACTCTCGCAAGAAAATGCTTTCTGGCCGGAACCTGTGGTCTAACTGCCTTCACACTGTTTGACGAGCTACACACTTCGATCATTCGTGTATCGACTGATGGAGTCAGTAAGTGATTTAACCTACATTCCGTCTGTGTTGAACGTTAATCGAATGGAAGTTTCTTCTGTAGGAATCCGTCCGATTCCGAAGTTCGATATTATCGGATAGCTCAGAAGCAGTTTTTCTAAGTTTAATCTTTCTAAGCATACATTAAATTAATGATTCCTCATCAGCAAAAGCACTCATGAGTGGGTTTCTGTGTGTATCGGTCCAAAAGATTATGCAGACGGGATTGGTTGCCTTACTCGCTCAATGAAGTATAAATATTGCTGTTGTATTCAAAGTCCTTATAATTAGTAGAGTTCACAGTATTACACTTTTGTGATTCGAATTTTACCGCATACAAGTTTTACATTCATGGGAAATCGATGTTTAGAAAATGAATTGACGAAAAGATGGCTGCCAGTATCGAGTGTATCACAACAGGCGGAGGAATACACTCACGATGTGATATGCCATTCAGCGTGGCTGAGACTCTGTGTTCAGAACGGTGGTATGCATGTTATGGAAGAATTAAGGCTATCACGTGACCAACCTGTTGCTGAGACTATATCCACTAGTCTCAGCCACGCTGAATGCTCCCATACTTTACCACCATACAACAAAATTTTTTGAATATGGGCATCAGAAAGTTTGAAATATACCGTACGTATAACATGGGAAATGATATGTATTGACTTGTTCACCAAAACAAGAGCTGGTTCGGATCTGTTTACCAGGTCTGCTTGAGTGACAGTAATATATAAATAAACGTTATAGGGCCACCCTTAATTAGCACCCAGTATTACTTTCTTGAACATGTGATCATTTTTTTGTCTCCTGGAAGTACAGGACTACCCCTCATAAGCAACCTGTATCACTTTCTTGAAAAGATGATCAAGGTCTAGCCATCCAGAAGTACAGATGAACACTGATAAGCAACTTTATCATTTTAATGAACCTCAAAAATGGAATGTGTTGAATATTCAACACATGGTTCGTACGCTTATGGAATTTCCTTGAATGTGCTTGAATTCTGAGGTGGTGAATTCAAGTCCTTGAATACTCTTGATTCCTGATAAAAACTGTAATTTCCTTGAAAAGAGCTTGAAAATCAGATTGTGGTCAATGTTCTGTTTGTATTCTGAAAGAATGTAAATGAAATAAATCTTGTCGTATTTATTTATTTATTATGTTTTAATCGTATCCGACCTAAAGTTGCCATAGACATTATTCACGCAGCGGCCATTTTGAAATCGAAAACGAGACGGACTTTGCAAAAATATTGGCGTCTGCTATGGCCAGCACCGGTACCAGTACATGGAGTGGAAATCTCCTTCATGTACCTCCATTCTCGCATGGAAATGCGGAAATATGGGCAAGTGGTGTTGGTGCCCACATTTAAAAAGACAGTCAGAGGCTGTGGAACGAGTCCAGCGCAGGGGTACCAAGTTGTTGAGTGAATGTCGGGAGATGTCTTACAGCGAGCGCGTAGAGTATTTGAATCTGCACTCACTAAAAGGAAGAAGGATTCGTGGTGACTGCACCGACTACTAAAGTTTTCAAAAACCAACTGGACAAGGATCCTACATTCATATCGTTATCTAGAAGCTATAATGAGCG
>JAWQFJ010034489.1:50000-55482 GCA_034096865.1 Theodoxus fluviatilis | reverse complement strand
CTTTTATAGAGTCCTTGATATCGCCACGATACACTTCAAGCCGTGCTGCACGAGAAAGGCGTGGGAGAAGTCTCGCCACACTGAGACGCAATGCTCCGCTGAGGGACGCAGATGCACACGGGGGAGGAGTATTAACGAGGGCCTTTTCCGGACTTTCAAGAGGTTTGCCCATTTGGAGGCCAACACACCACAAATGGCTTGGCGGAATGCACAAAGCGAGGCCTTAGAAATCTCTGTTTCCACTTCACTCGTCAAAAATATTGTTGCTAATTCCCTCGACTGTTGTGTTTGATTTTCCTCCATCTGTTGCAACGTAGAGGTGATAGGAAAGGTGCAAAATGACACGTTCATTTGGAATGCAGTGAAACAAGTCCAAACGCAATTAATTTGGTTTCGCAGTGTAGAGTTTAAAACACTTCTGTTTATGTGAATGGTTAAACTTCAATGATATGTTCCTTCTCAAACGACAAAAATCGTTAGGGGATTTAAGGGAACAGTCCTCAGAAACTAGGATAAAGATGCAGCAGTAGCAAATGCCATTCGGTACGGCATGCTGGCAGTAGAATAATCGAAAGGTTAACTACTTAGTACCTGTTATACAATGAAGTTAATCAGATCAACATTTTTTTTAATGTCTCGACATCCGATCTAAGGCTTTCTTTTGGCATCTCTCCAACTCGCAAACACATGCTAGCATTGCCTAATCCACCCACTTTTTGTGGTTATGAAATGACACTTCGATTTTTCTGCAGTATGTTTTCCACAATAAGAACAATGATGGCATTGTTGGCCAAATCTAATGCTCAGTGTAGGAGGAGGAAGAGGAGCACATTGTCGTTTTTGTCCTAAAATAGTGGCAGCCAAAACGGCTGCATTCATCAAGAGAATGGATTCTCACAGACAACGTCACTCCCAGATTACGCTATTCATCTTCCATGAGCTTTCCTCCTTGAACGTCTTTGTCAACTTCTCCGTACACAAAGACCTCAGAGGAGGAACCCAAACCCTCCACCCTCCCATTTCTAACCACACCTCCACCCCCATCCCAACCCCCGAACCTGACGCTTCGCTCACAAGCACCTCCCTCTTTCCCGCTATGTTCCCTTCTTTCCCGCCATCGTAAATCTCCATGCCAGATTAGCCATCTCCATCCCGGAAGCCGTCATCTCTGACGCGAGTCTTTGAGGGGCGCGGAATGGCTTCGGCCATGGCCATTGTCGACGATCGCCTTCGACTCAGCTGCCGCGGTTCCAAGGAGAATCACGACAGAATCCCACAAATCAACGTCCTCGAGGCCGGGGTGATATTTCAACGGCCTCTCAGCCGCTGGTCGCAGCCTGTCCCCTGCAGCTGTTGTTGCAGCACGTTACGGTGGGGAAGCAGAGGTCTCCAGCCTGGCCAGTGGCGATTACTGGACAATGGGGTGGACAGCTGAAGACTTGGAGATGCGCGGTGGGTGAACAATGACTTGGCACGTGCCCGATACTGGATCAAGCCCAGAGAAGATTTCTTGCTTGAAGCCGTCGCTGGAGGAGCTTGAGCCATGAAGAAGGCATCACCGATTTTATTTCAGCCATTGAGACAACTCAGTTACAAATGTTGTCGGTGTCGAGACGGTGCCCACACGTTGCCCGGTTTGTACTCTTCATCAGCTCCAAAAGACATGACAAGTTTTCATTAGACGCAGTTCACGGTCTCTGACAAAATAATATATTCTAGATGACATCAGCCGCACGCTGTATGAGGCGAGCGTTACGGGGCGCTCTGCAACACTAAACAGCAGAAGTAGCAGGAAGTAGGTCAGAGCGCATCAGGGGCGATTGCCTTGTACAACGCACGGCAGCGTTATCGTGACCTGTGTATAACTAGCACAGACGAGATGCACTACACGAAATTACATTGCTATGTTTTCTACGTTCCAGATGTTGCAAACACTTGACCAAAACCGTGTAATTTATGTAACGTGTAGGGACTCGAACTGCCTGCGTGGGAAGGCGTGGGATACAAATTGTAGTCAGCATGCGCAGACGTTATCTCATCTCGTATTGTGTAAAGTTACGGGTTGACTGCAGTCTGATAAAAACTTACAAAGATGGGCAAAGCTGAGACCAGATAAACTTTTGAAAGAGGGGTGTGTGAATCCCGGACAGGTTTAGGAGTATTCGTGCGTTCATAGCAGTTGTGGTTGACAAATTATGATGAACCAGTCACCGACGTCTCAGGTTTTTAAAAAGCCTTACATGAAGACGTCATCAGTAACAACATTCAAGAGCTTGACAATTAAAAAAAGACCCTCAGATGGTCATTCATTATTTCCCATTTCAGAGTTTGCATGAAAATCACTTTATACCATTCTTTGTTTTGACCTACGAGCATCCTAAGCAGAGTTGGAGAATTCTGTAATTTTGAAGCGCAGAGTTCAACCACTAGACTTATCTGCAGTTATCTCAATGCAATTTGCGTTGTTATCGGCAGGAAGAGTGCCTCCTTTAATGGCGGCTGTCATGCAGGGGGCTTCACGCACCGCTGTCGGTGGGCGGAAGCCTGCAGTGATTTGCAAACATCGACAGGCGAGCTTGTGCACGCTTGACATCGCCAGTTCATGGTGGTCGAAATAGTCCTTCATTCAGCTGGTGTACATTTATTTATTTCCTCATCTCGTTAGAGCTCAGTCAGTTTCTTCGTTTCAGCGTTGTTGTTGTGGCAACCATCATTGGAATCGCGGTTCGCGCCATTGTAGTAGGGGTATCAGTGATGCTCTGCGATTGGGAGATATTTTTGACTGACGCTCGCGATACGACCCAAAATAGGACAGTTTCTATTTCATTTCACACGCGTTGTGCGGCTTGGTCGTACACACGTGGCATGCGATGAGCGGTGTACACGAAGTGTCATGTGGACAGCGTGAGTGCGGAACGTGGAAAGGCGGTTCTTAACTGGGCGAATACTCTGCTCTTTAACCAGGTTCGGAGGGATCGGTAGACCAGGTTTGAAGTGTAAGTAGTTGTCCCAGGATATGTTCTGGGAACACTACGAACCTTTCCTATAGCTTGGCGCTCAAACCATCATTTTATCCTCAGTTTGCATGCAAAACATTCATTTTGGGGATTACCGATACACACTCGAATAAACCTTGGCTAAATAAATATACATGTATCAAAGCACTTTGCAGAATACGTCAATAGTAGGCTAAATTTAGATTTATGTTTAATTCAAATCGAGATGTGGGTCCAAGTCGAACCAAGCCTCCAGTCGGGCCACACAGATACATGATACTACCCGGCTTCTCATGTAACTGTGTGGTTCGGGCAGGCAACTCCCGGCGGTGACTTGCGTATTAGTACAGGCAACCCCCGGCAGTGACGTGCGTATTAGTACAATGAGAACTTGGTGTCGTTTGAACTACATGGCTCGGAACAAGTTTACAGGCGACCTTTTTGTACTTGCCGTTCTTCTGATTAAGAACCGACTTGAAATGATCGCCTTGTGCGGAGTGGACCTCACTGACGAATGGAGGTACTCAAAGTGGTTGATCTTTTCTTGTGAACCAAAGGGCGATGTCCTACCCAGGCCGGAACCGAGGCACACACTTTGCTAGCGTCTAATATCTCCCACTCAGGAGATGATACCGCTGGAGATATGTTTCGAATGTCAGTGAACCCAAAATGGAAAAGAGCATCACGAACAATGGATTTGTACATACTATCAATCGTCTGAGACGCAATCTCCACGTGCATAAACAAGAAATTACCATCACCATTTTCCTTGCTGCACTCTCTCTCTCTCTTTCTCTCTCTCTCTCTCACAGCAACACACGCACACAAATACAAAAACATGCACATATACGAGCAAGCACTCACACGCACACGCACATGGACACAAACAAAAACACAAACACACGCGCACCAATGCAAACACACGCACACGCACGCACACACACACACACACTCACACATACACACATGCACACTCACACATACACACATACTCAAGCAAACACACACACTCACGCACACACATACACACATACATACATACATGCATACACTTACAAACAGTCACAGACACACATACACACACACACACACTTACATACACACACACACGCACACACACAAACACACATGCGTATATCACACAACACTTCAAGGCTTTTTTGGAAGAAAAACCCCACAAACTTGACTGATTTGTCGAATCTTTCCCGTCTGATTAAAAAAAAAATGCCTTCTAGATCTATTGCGTCGTGGTTGCTCTGATCAGGACATCACCAATACACGAGATGCGTTTGATCGAGCGTTTGTTGACTTATTGATTGCACAGCGCTATGTTGGGGCTGAATCGATATAACAATGCTCAGGCAGTTGATGTACCGGCTTTTCACGTATGGCACTGAAAGTTGTTTATCTGCCGTCACTCAGACAGAAACATCCTCTGCGACCGTGATGGAAGCGCTTGAAGAGACTTAAGGACACAGGCTTGTTTTTCAGTCAATAGATATATCACGAAACTCAGTGATCTACCCTCTCCCTTAATCTTTTTCACTACACCCCAGCGAAACAACCCACATCTATGATAATAGTGTCTGCGTTGTAAAACCTCAATCATAACAGCATTGTGCGCACTTTATTCACTGCGTACTTACTATTTTGAAGCATGATGCAAGAAGTGTTTCGTACTGAGTGCGAATCGGATGTGCCTAGCACAGTTTGAACAAGACTGTGTTTTCTTTTACGTAGAAGACATTGCACTCAGTTTTGAAGAGCTGAAAGTACCAGAAATGAAATTGCGCACTTAAAATTTTGTGTACGCGAGTGAAAAATGTTCTAGGTGAGTTTAGGTCTGTCAAACAATGTCAACAATGACTAATGAATCAGCAACCTACTGCAAATGTCTACAGTAACGCTGAAAAGTCTGATTCTTTTATTCTTATGATCAACTTTACATTATGACATCTGCCGATGCCCTTTGATTTTATTTCAAACTTTTCATGGTGAGAAATGAGTGGCTCTTGTTGAACTGCGTTGGAAGGGTTGAATAAGACATGATTTACTTTATTCAACATTGCCATTTTCAAGTAACCACTTTTGACAAAGAAAATATTAATCGTAGTGGAAAACAACTGAGCTGTGCTCAATTACTAGTTAACATCGTCTTTATTTTAAAACAGCGAAACTATAAACGACATAAAAATCGACACCCGACGGTTTACGAACATTTTAGTGTAGAAGCATCCGTCAGTAACACATCAAGTATCATCGACGTTTACAGCTGAAGCTTGAGCTTCCAAGCACCGCTAAGGACTCTACCCCCACTCCAAGTCCGTGCTTCACCCAGACCAGAGCGAGCCAGTTCATTGTGGAGTCCCTGTCTGCCTGCCCATTGTGGGGCAACGGGACTGTTGTGATACCCGGCCTGCAGAACGCGATCCGCCTCTTCAGGCGTGGCTAATGCTTGTTGGCAGTCTCTGTGTCGCGACGCCTCC
>JAWQFJ010034489.1:22500-42500 GCA_034096865.1 Theodoxus fluviatilis | reverse complement strand
GTCTGCTACAAGCTCTCCTGCAGACACAAAGGGCGTGAGGAAACCTCTCTACCCCACACCTGTACAAAATGGCCGAATGAAAATAAATAACCAATCACTGCACCCACTTGCCTCTCCTTCTCCTCCCTGCTCCCTCTCCCACGGTTCCAGGTTCTCGTGGCGAAGGTCGGGCAATAATTAAAATCCTCCCCGCGAGTGTTTCCACATCATTTCATTGAGCGATTCATTAAGCGACCATCGACCCATTATATTTATTGCCCCATTGCCAGGGCGGGAAATGTGGAAGGAGAGGGGAGGGGGGAGGTGAAGGCAGAAAGCGAAAGAGAGAGAGAGGGAGCGAGCGGCCATGAAGAACCTTTCACAGTACCAAATTATGCGTGTCGATATTTTTATTTTGTTGTTATTCATTGACCCTTGCCGCGACCGGCCCAGGCCCTTTGATCAGGTTGCTGACGAGGACTTGCAACAAGACATCAAGTCCTGTTGAGATTTATGACGCTCGGAGGAGAGAAAAAAAGGACTGATGCCCTGCGATGGGTCGTTAGTTTCTTGCCATTTCGCCTCGACGCCTCCAGCATCGCTGGCGGTTCCAATATGGCCGAGGACGCCGTGAAAGATCTGTGGACACAACATCGACACTATCTCTGCCAAGAGACAGAGTGCAACATTCTTGAGGACCATGACTGGAGCAACACAGAGGACATCCTGCTGGATTTGGCTGAAAAGAAACGTGGGAGAATGCGGTGCAACCAGGGGGCAGTCCACGGAGTATAAAGATCTACATGTTAGGTGGAGGGGCTTCCTTCTTTCCACATTCTCAGCCTGAGCTAAGGCGAGGCAGACCATCGCACAGTGTGCCTGACGACTGACGGGCACCTGGGACTATGACCCAGGTGTGGCCCAGCCCCCAGAGAGTGTCAGGAAGACAGGGCCGAAACACTGGAAGACGGAGGGATGGATGGATGGATGGTGTTTTACGGCTTATCAGCCTTTATAGGCTATGTAAGGCCATTAAGCACGAAAATTACTAGAACTGTATTGAGTAAAGGCAAATCAAGTAACGGTGTCCCTAGTCATTCGCCTCTTACGAATCGCGTAGGGAGACGCGGTGGGTCAATTCTCACCCCGAACCCACAGGGAGATGGAAGACGGAGGGATCTTCCTCTGAAGACCGTCAGTCGCGTCGCTTCTCATGAAGCATCCTGTCCTCGTCACCGAGACGCGAGGTCCGCCACAAACGGAACAGCACGCGACATTGGAGGATATCAATCCACTTTTTGGTTGCAGCTTAAAAACTCGAGGGACGATCAGAAGTTTAATGGCGGTCGAGAGCTTAATCATTAAAGTATGTACTTGCTGACCTTGTAGTTTTGTGGCACGGCTGAAGTAAGTAAATTTAATGATGCGAGAGAAAAATATCGTTTCGATACGTCATATTCCGTGCGAGTTTCCCCGATCCGTCAGCCCCTTGTGTACGGATCGATACAGCAACACAAATAATTAGACGCTGATGATTCTTCCATACTTAATTAAGTTGTGATAAATATATTTGTTCAATTTATTCAACACCTTGTTTGTAACTTTTTGTCTTGCATTGATACGTTTCTGTTGCACACAGCCATTTGCCTCATGCCGAATTTTGGGTAAATAAAGGATATGTATTGTTATGTTGATTCCGTGCAAGAAGGAAGGACAGAAAGAGGACGAGAGGGAACAATGAACACTACAAATATTGAAGTTCGTTTCCGTTTTTACGTAGCAATTATTTTCATGATAAGCCGTATATTTCTTTTTTGACAAACCAACAAATGATCTAAAGGTCTCATATTTCGATCACTTCAATTCAAAATTTGATTTATCTGCATCTGCTTTGAGCAGTCACCATTCTTTCATGTTCGATATAGATGCATTTCGTCTCTTTTCTTTATTTAATTTTTTTAAATTTACGGACAGCCCTGTCTGGAGAGTGGGGGAAATGGTGTCGGAAATTGAAGTTTGACCCAAGCGGGACACCTCCTGCTCTCTCATAATGCTATGTAGGTGCAGAAAGTACGTCCTAAGTGTTAACTGTATTTGAGGATGGCGGTTGCCACAGCTGACGGCTTTTCCGTGGACATTCACCGGAAGTCCCAACCACTAGATTTCTCTCTTCTCAGTAGTAGTCTTTCTCCTCAGTTCTTTCTCTCCATGGTGAAGGGTCACGATAGAAAATAGCACCTTTGCTCATACCTTACGCACATTCGAGTTTGCTGGCCACGACATCTGGTGGTCTTCCTGAAAGTGCCAATTTAAAATCCCATGAACTGGACTGCACTTCTCTCTTTACAGGGGTCTCCCTCTCAGGTTCATCCCCCCCCAAGGAGGCGTTGCGGTGACGAGAGAAGAGGGGGCTCATCCCTTGTTTGCCAGCACTAAGTCCTCAAGCCTTTTCACGCTCGTCCGATTCCACAGCTCGCCACTCTATCCAGGATGAGCCCCGCTTCCCTGTGATTGGAGATGAGCTGCCCAGACAAGAGCATGGCTGTTATCTCTTGGATAAGCGGGCGAGAAGATGGCGCCTGTAAGACAGCAAGTCACGCAGTTTTCTGACGTTTGTGTCTCACGTCCGCACTGATGAGGTAGATGGAAAAGATGGTAGTAGTGTGGCGGAATGAGAGAGGGGGGGGGGGAGGAAGGGAGGGGGAGGGGGGGGGAAGGAGGGAGGGAGGGTGAGAGAGAGAGAGACAGACAGACAGTCAGACAGACAGAGAGACAGACAGAGAGAGAGACAGACAGACAGACAGAGACAGACAGAGAGACAGACAGAGAGAAAGAGTCAAAGTTTGCACCATCAAATTTTATTTTGCGAGCTTTGTCAGCATCTAAGAGAGAGAGAGAGAGAGAGAGAGAGAGAGAAAGAGGAGAAATGTAGATGAAATGGTAAATAGGGATGGAAAAAGGCAACGAAAAGTTGTGAAAAATAACACATTATAATTAAAACAAAATAGATAAAAATGCAGAAGAACACAAGCTACTCCGTCATAATGAAGCGAACAAGCACTCGCACGTCACGAGTACACATAAGCACCATTATGGATTGCGTGTATCTGGGTATGGATGCACACAGAAAAGGATTTAAACACGGAGATGATCTAACACGTGCATGCACGCACATGAATACGCACCTAAATGTCATCACGCACACCTGCATTCGCGCGTGTACACACATGCGGACTCAAGATTACAAACACACGCACGTACATGCACATACGCATGCATATACGTGCATGCGTCCACTCAGACACGCATGCACAGAAACATATGTGCACTAAACGTAACATGCACACACGCACACTAGCACGCTCATAAGTATACACACTTTGACTCACGCACACGCGCGCACACACCCACCCATACACACATACACACACACACACACACCCATACACACACACACACACACACACACACACACACACACAAACACACACACACACTCGCGCACGCGCGCGCACGCACTTACATACAAATACACCCAAACTCGCGCGCAAACACGCACACACAAATGCACGCACACACACACACACACACACACGTGCATACTGTATATCTGCTCTTCGAAAACGTTATGGAATTGTTTTCAGTATCACGCGAAACAACACCCCCCTAAAAACACAACAACAAACAAACAAACAAACAAACCTAACCAGTTGATCTCAAATTTTGCAAATGTTCAATTCAATCATTCTGCAAGAGAATATCGACATATCATTCCAGTTCGATCATTGGTTACAGAGTTACAGCTACTTGAACATCATAACTCCCATATTTCAAAGTAATCAAACTGCCAAGCGGCACTGTTACAGTCAATAACAAGTAGGCCTATGTCCACCATTGCTTACACAGTAGTTAAGGCTGCACTGTCTCATGGAGTTTACCATGTTGGCTAGGAAGTCCAGCGAGGTGACTGTTCTTTTCCTGCAGCCCTGAGTCAATCTCGTGTCATGTCCTGCTGAAAAATTGTCCTTATGTATATTCCGTCCAATGTGAACAAGTGGCTTAAGTTAACATGAGGCTATAATAATTGGCTAATGGTCACATTGTGTAACTGGATTTTTCCAGATAGGAACAGACTGCTTAATATGAACGGAGTTATATATTTTTGAGAGAGAGAGAGAGAGATAAAACGAGAGAGAGAGAGAGAGAGAGTTTAGAAATCAGAGACAACACTCACACACACACACACACACACACACACATACACACGCGCGCGCGCGCGCGCGCATACGCACGTACAAACACATACCACACACGCATACAGAGAGAGAGAGAGAGAGAGAGAGAGAGAGAGAGAGAGGGGGGGTTTACCTACAAAAGATATGCAGCAGTGTTTTGTACACTGTTGAAAGGAGGGTGTCTCTCAGGAAAATGCCGTAGTTGATATATAACACGATGTAAAAAGAGTAAAATTACTCAGTGGTACACTTGTAATCTTTGCCAGTTGATCAGATATCGTTGTGCATTGAACTTTATAATCCACATCAGATAATGTCAGCAAATAAATTGTTTGTCTGATGAGAAAGGCTACTTTCTGTTCTCACTGGGGTGAAAACTGCTCTTGCCTATTGTGAAAGTTTCGCCAATGTTAATTAGGCGTAACATTACACAAAGACTTGCTCATTAAAAAAAAGTACATACGCACATCCAGTCGACTCCAAATAAATGAGAGGGGGGGGGGGGGGGGGGGGACTACGTCCTAATTGGTTAGAGAGGCAGGCCAAGTCAAGAAGTGCGTTACGTAGCACTGACTGTCCCTGCCTATCACTGCCTGTCACTGACCCATCAAAGCCCCATGCCTTCCTTCAATAACATCCGTCGGCAATGCTTAGAACGTTGAAACCACTTTCCCAAATTGGAAGAGGTAATCATCAATAGCATCGTGAGCAGCTTATCCCTTGTTTATCAGTCCTAAGTCCCCTGGCTTTCTCGCTTCTAACGACCCTTCACTCACCTTTAGATCAGACAGTGGCACACATACGCACATCTGGATACAAACGGAAGGGAATTAAAGACACAGGAAACGAGCAAAAGCGCTACTAATCAAGAAGAGAAATACTCTTGCATGCACATAGACAAACAAACACACTTAAGAAGTAATTGATTAACAGAGAGAGGAGGGGGGAGGGGGGCACGCAAACACACATAGCATGCATATAGAAAAAAATTCAAATGAATGTAGAGTTCAGGATCCTGCATCAGTTTTAATATGTGGAGCCTCTCCATACGTCTTGCCCTTTGTGTCTTAGTGGGAAATCTTGAAACGAAGGATCCATGAAGACTCTTTCGGCTCAACGACTGATGCAGAGTGTCACACTCACTCTGGACATTTCTCTCATCCAGAGACGACGTTTCGTCATTCATTAATCGGATTCGTAAAGAGCGAGTGACTGGGGGAAATGTGACTTTGTTTTGCTCTTGCTCAAATCAGCTCTTGTGACTTTTTGTGGTCAATGGTCATACATAGCCTACAAAGTCGAATAGACTCCATTCGTGCATTCATTCGTTTATTTATTCATTCCTTCATTTGATCATTCGTTCATTTATGTGTTCGTTCAGTCAGTCAGTCGGTCGGTCGGTCGGTTGGTCGGTCGATCGGTCGGTCGGTCAGTCAGTCAGTCAATCCGTCAGTCAGTTGTCATTCATCATCTCTACAAATGCTAAAAATACCTTTGATCAATATGTTGCAAAACCAAATGCCTCTGAGTGCAAAGTCACCATATATTGATGAAATGGTGGAGCCAACATGACACAGGGCAGAACTGGCTGAGGGGAGCAGAAATGATTTTAACAAGAACGGTAGTAGTACTGCGTGCTTCCCACTCCTTTTTGTCGGTGTCAAGGACATCGAGATGTGACATTTTGCCCTTTCGTTATTATGCTTTTTCGTGTTTGAAGGCTATACACTGCCTTTGCTGGCTGTTGGGCTGTGGGAATCGATTTTATTGATTCTATATCACTAGTTTAGTGAATTGTACTATACTCCGCTGTCGCGGAGAGTTCTATTAACATGGTAGAAGTGTTTCTTAACGTTGTGGCCTTATATAGCCTACAAGGCTGATAGGCCCTTAAACTCCATTCATCCATCCATCCCACTACTTTTGATAAAGGTATAATAGATATCGTGTAGGGGATTGTTACTCGAGCCTGAGTCTCAACACGCTTTGCACTTTACTGCCTTGATCACAAAATTGACTAAAGGGAACCATTTCCCAGGATGCAATACTTCTGCTATTTTCATCACGTCCCGGGCGAGATGCTCCTAATATTAGCAACGCCATATCAACTCGACGGTAACATGCAAAGTAACTTCTCCAACACGAAATGCGACAGAGCAAAGGACACTGTGTGTGTGGTTGATGACGGGCATAACATCTGAGAGCGATCAACGGAGGACATTTCAGGCTGAAAGAGGCCATAAACATCTCCCCTCGGCACCAGGGCAGTTCATTTGGCGACGATCGTTCGTGACCTCCAACCCCACGCTGCATTAATTGGCACGGCTCATCAGCTGATCTGCATACTACATTATCTGGCAGTGTTAATTTCGCTGGCTCCGTTTGACTCTTCATAGAAGACAATGGACGATGCCTGGGTCCGATTTTGCATGCCCTGTCCCTCTCTGTTCAGAGCCCCCCTCCCTTCCCCCGTCTTCCTCGCTCCCTCTCCCCTTCTGCCTCTGTTGGCCCCATTTCGTCATTGTGACGTCATTCTTCTTGCTGCCCCCTTCCCACTATTTCCTGTCTTTCTCTTCTGCTCTTTGCAATAACTGTCTCTGTCTCGCTGCCTTTTTGTTTGTTTGAGGGGGTTATTGCACCGTGAATATGTTGGTGTAAACAGTCCAGAGGAGTATAACCCCATACACCCTTCTGTCGTTACCGAACGTGGTCTTCAGGATCTCTCACTGTCAGTGCAATGTATGGGAGTTTCATAGGATCAGAACCACCATAGCCAAGTATACATGTATCTTATTAACTGATAGCTGATTTATAATCTGAACTTTGTGTTCTTCATGAAAAATCTGGCAGACTTGCAGATATCAATTTAGCGCACATGGATAGATGAGGGAAAAGCCTTGCGTCTTGTACATGAGAATGTTGGACGTGCGTTGTTGACTTGTTCTAATCTGTCCGTGGCTACTTTACATACTTAAATGTCATGTCGAGCTCGGACATATTGAAATACATGTCCCTGTTGATGTTCTGGATTCAAGCTTGTCCATTATACACGCGTCTGTATCCTCCTTTTTGTTCTCTTCATTTCGAAACTTTTACCCATGTGGTCCATTGTCAGTTTTGTCTCATCGTTGTTTTTCCTGTAAGCTGACGATTCTCTCTCTGTCTCTGTCTCTCTCTGTCTCTCCCCCTCTCTCTTTCTCTCTCTCTCTCCCTCTCTCTCTCTCTCTGTCTCTCTTCCTCTCTCTTTCTCTCTCTCTCTGTCTCTCTCTCTGTCTCTCTCTCTCGCTCTCTCTCTCTATCTCTCTCTCTCTCTCTCTCAACTGGGTGAAATCCATAGAAATGTGTTAATCACAATAAGGCTTTGCGTACAAATGGTCCAACGGGTGCGCACCAAACGAAAAGAGTTGGATTAAATGTCTTAGACAAAGACTGCGGGATTGTTTAATGCAAGAATGGAACTCGAAGCTGTGCACGAGCAATAGGTTTAGTTTTTATAGGACTTTAAAGATTTATTTTGCATTAGAACATTATTTATCCTGTATTTAACATTTTTAAATGCCGTGATGTTTTTGTACGCTTTCGCTTAGGATGTACAGATTTAAAATGTAATTCACGGTCGAGTGGCAACTTGGACATGAATTGTCCATATTGTAATGAAACTGAAAATGATGTAAAACTAAAGCACCTAAAGAGAAATATGCACGATACGAATCATGCCAGCATAACCCACCTGATAAATGGAAAGGATGATCAAAAGACTCGAGATGTTGCAATGTTCATATATTACGCATCCCAGAAACGCCTGCAGAAAGTGCAGGTAGCACTTTCAGACGCATAAGCAGATGATAAGCAACTAGCCTAGGGTGAAAAATTGTACGTCAATGTACAGATATTTATTGCGTTTTAGCAACCATTGGTTTCTTGCATGTCTCCATGTGGCAGTGTCCTTTCTTCAAAGGTTCATATACAACTGTAAATCTTTTGTTTGTGCACTTCGTTTTAATTTTGTATATATGTACACTTACAAACTGCTTGGTTATCGGCAGCTAATAAAACAATCAATCAATCTCTCTCTCTCTCTCTCTCTCTCTCTCTCTCTCTCTCTCTCTCTCTCCCTCCCTCCCTCCCTCTCTCCCTCCCTCCCCCTCTCTCTCTCTCTCTCTCTCTCTCTCTCTCTCTCTCTCTCACTCCTTCATTTTCCTCCTTCTCTCCTGCCTCTTGTCCTCTGTTTTCTCACCTTCCATATCCGCTGTCGTCCTAACTCCTCTCGAATCTATCCTTCATCCCCACCCGCCTCCACGTTCCTTCTCTGTCCCCTTCACAGACTGCTTGTCTGACATGGCCACTCTTGCCCCTGATGTCTCTTCCCTGCCTTCGTCACCCATCTTCCATCTCTCAATCTCTCCACCTCCCTTCCCACCTCCATAAATCCCCACCCATACCAAACTCTTTTCTCCTCACATCCACCCACCCCCATCACCCCACCCCCACCTCTTTCAGTGTCTTGAGAACCATCATGGCCGCTCTCCGTGGTTGTCTCTACCGGGACTTTCTCACTCCTCTCCCATCTCTCCATCTCATTCCCCCCTCCACAAATCCCCATCCATACCCCAGACCTTTCTTTGCCCTCACCCCCCACTCCACCCCATTCCACTTCCACCCCCACCCCACCCCATCCCACTTCCACCCCCCACCCCCATTTCACTGCCTTTACAACCATCATGGCCGCTCTCCGTGGCCGTCTCTTCCTTGACTTGTGCCTCGTGCTGACATCTGTTAAGTGGCTCCCTCTATCGGGAATTCATTAGGGCCTCACGCCAAGCAAGGGGAGAGAATATTGGCGGGAGTCGTGATCCCTTCACCCTCCCAATGCAAACAGAATCGTCATCAGCCAGAGCGATTTGGCCGAGACGGCCCATGGTAATTACAATTATTGGCTTGCTCCATGCACAAAGGCTGATCCGACTTGATTCCTCCTCGCTAGCACCCTGTCCAATTGAAAAGGGAGGTTGCTGAAGGATGATTTGAAGCGGGAACTTTTGTCATGACAGACTGCACCTGCAGTGCTGACAGGCAAGAGGAGAGAGAGAGAGAGAGAGAGAGAGAGAGAGAGAGAGAGAGAGAGAGAGAAATAACAGGTTCCTGTAAATGAAGAAAAGCGGGGGGAAAGAGAAAGTTGCTTTCATTGAATAAGGGAAGAAGATTGAGGGATGAAAGGGAGATGCTCTTTGTGTGTGTGTGTGTGTGTGTGTGTGTGTGTGTGTGCGTGCGCGCGCGCGCGTGTGTATGTGTATGTGCGTGCGTGTATGTGCGTGCTTGCATATGAGAGAGAGAGAGAGAGAGAGAGAGAGAGAGAGAGAGAGAGAGAGAGAGGACATTTTCCTAGCTTTGTTGATATCCAGAACTAATCCAAATCTCTCTGAGAATGCAACTTATACGAGGCATACAAAAGTGTTCTTTAGAAAATCACACTAAAAGGGTAAATCAGCAACTCTGTAGACTTGCTAAAATAAATTGCCTGGTAACTGTCATCATTCAAAATCCATGCCACTATCATTACTAACTTGAAACCTTCCCCCGCCCAGTTGCTACTTGTGAACTCCGCTATTTAGTCACATTAATTTCCCTCAGTGTTCTTCCTATTTCTATCTTCACTGTTTTCTATTTTACGTGCACCTGAAAACGGTTCTGATTTCCTGTCTATTAAATTTGGCAATGATGGGTCTGTCTCGGCTTCACGTCACCTATTTCGATTTAGCAATCCTTGCAGAAAAAACTCATTCCATTACAAAAGTAGGTGTCATATATGTAAGGCTAGTGGTTTCATGAAGCGACGTTTTGCTCATGTCTGGTAATCAAAGCGCAGCTCCACGTAGAAATAGGTGCAGTTGCGTACAAGGATTACAATCATTTTAATTTCGATCTGGATGAAATACTGCAGCTCATTCTGGACATTGATTCATTTTCCAGGGGATGTGAAAGGCATGAATAATTCTAAGCAACAATAAAGAAAACAATCTCTTGTTCTACTGATTAACCTGTCTGGAAAAGTTATCGCATTCCCTTCGAGTAAACGACCAGCTGTGCGCTTCTGGACTGTTTCATCTCAGACAAGCTGACATTATGTTCTTCATCATTCAATAATTGTTTTGTTCATTTTCGTCGTTTTTAACATCACGACATTTTTTTCTCTCGGGGCTGACAAGTGCATGATGAACAGTTATTCTTCTGACTAACATGACAATGAGAGGGGGAAAATGTGTTCGCCTGTTTGCTAAACCTAAGTTTTAATTTGGCGATGATTACCCTACTTCGCCGATGCTCCGATCTGCCGCAAGGTATTCTGGGATTTGCAGCAAATGTCTTATGATCGAACTTGACACCAGTGATCATGTTCTTTAAAGTCCTGTGTGCGCTTTTGTCGTCGTGATCGATGCTATGTTGTGATTGGCTGGTCAGAGACATCTTCTACGCTTGGAGACGTGTTTCTTTCTGTAGTTACGAGTAAGAAAAACTCGTCAGCTATATCTTTTACCGCTCATTTTTAGAATTGCTGACACAGATACTCAGAAATCTTACCAAAGAACAGTACTAATTTTTCAAAGCTACACGCAGAATGCATCGAAGTTTATTTTAAATTCTACATTATTCAAATAGAAATGTGCGCTCGAAGAAGCGATGTTGGCCGAATTCCGGCCATTAAGCTACGTGATAAAATTCAATCCTACCACGTGCTTCGGCTGAGCGGGCAGAGACGTAAGCATATGATTCAAGTAAGCTGCGGCCTATTCGAATGTAACAGTCCACGTACACAAGATCACTCCAGTCCACTTCGACTTTGCCTAAATAGGATACTGTGCCCAATTAAAACACAGCTAAATAAGTAACATTTTGACTGGATGAAGGTCAGGTTCCATGTAGTCTCTAGCCAAGGAAATTTGCCATTAGAGATGTCTATGCGTCAATGCCTCGTAGCGACGGGCAGAAAACCTTACAGCACACTTGTCAATAGTAGAGGCGTGTTGAGCGTCCGTAGGCTTCAAAAACCTTACAGCACACTTGTCAATAGTAGAGGCGTGTTGCGCCTCCGTAGGCTTAAAAAACCTTACAGCACACTTGTCAATAGTAGATGCGTGTTGAGCCTCCATAGACTTCAGGAGCTGACACATCCGATGAACACATTGCGTGACTGTTCTCATGACCGACGACACGCGACCTATAAGCTACATGAAAAAGCATTTTAGGGCAAAACATGTGGAGACTTAGCCAATGGGACATAATACAAAGGACTTTTCTGTTGGAATTTTACGAAATAAATGTATCTGATATAGCGTAAAATCGAAAACTTGTGCACAGCCGCTCATCTCTTACGTTCAATAATTTTAATGCATTTCCTTTAACTCCGCTTGCTTCTTCACATTGCAAAAGTTTGAAGAAATTCTCTGATCGTCCATGATGAAAGCAATTTCACCAAAGTTCAGTGAGAAAGTTCTAAGAGACTTAACGACTGTCATGACATGCTGTCCGAAGTAGATTCTTTCAACTGAACGTTCGATTAAGTGCCTTTATGTGAAGTGATCAATTCGCCATGAATCGAAATCGACAATTTGAATGGAAGGCTTCTTTTTTATTTTTAAAAAATCGACTCTTTACAGTGTAGCATCTTTAAAACGCAATGTTTCTAATGGAATGTGCAGAATCAGACATTGCGTGGATGAGGAGGAATTTATTTAAAAAATGTTCAGTCATCATAGGGAAGATGAATGTTGCAATTAACTCATAACGTATCAAAGGCCACACCGAAGCGAGAGATCGCCGCTCTCATGCATTCAGTCATCCTACGATGTCTTTTTTTCTCTCCAAGTTTCACTTAAATGTTAAAAGCGCGATATAGCTTTAATTTCGTCTGGACTCTCAGACACTAAGGATGAGAAATTTCTCACGGAATTGCCGGCTGTCTACTGAACACCATCCGAGACCTGTCAGACGTCTTCCCGAAATGTGAGGAAAATCCCACTTAGGTACGGCATCACACGACGTCCCCCAAGTAACCACTTTGTCCCTCGACTAGATCTTTACTTTAGCTCTTTTCATTTCTATTTCTTAGCATCAGTTAAAGCGGGTAGAGTGAATTTGACCCATCGGCACAATACATCGCCTTTCCGTCCAGACAAGGAAAACATTTCGTCATTCTCTCTAGTCCGTCGTGGCGTCATTGTGCCACAGCCGTGCTTTTACAACCACGTGTCCTCCGTCATCAAGTCCGTTCTTCTCTCTCGTCCACCAGTCTTCGTAGGTACACATTGCCACTCCCGTCGCTCTGCCAAGTAACATTTACCCAGATTCGATCCGCGCGCTAATGCTCGAGCATTCCACACCCTTGATCTAAAAGTCGGACGAGATAGCGTCTCGGAAGCGATTAGAATTTATCATCGACTGGACCCTCAGTGGCTGTCCTGGAGCAGGTCGCCTATTTCAATCACCGTGGCCGCCGTCTCCACGCCAGCGAATAACAGCCCCATCGCACCGGAAGCGGGCAGGAGGACCGCAGCAAATACCCGCGCCAAAAGACGAGGGAGACGCTGGAAAATGGCGGGAGAGATCACGTGAGAGCCAATATGGCGTGCTCCGCACCAGGCCCGACCGGAAGCTGCCTCCATTACCGCGTGGAACTGTGGGACGGGGAGTAAGTGATGCGCAAACAGGCGGGCAGGCAGGTAAATAGCTCAGGTAATCCGCTCCCTTCTCCAGTTCGTCCCTCAGCTTCATCGTTTTCTTCTCTTCTGTCTTCATTTCTTTCTCTTTTTTTTGTTTTGTTCCAGCCCTACCCCCTTCCCCTCCTCTCTTTTCTCACTCTCTCGTGCCGTGCTCGTCTCCATGAAATTGCCAAGAAAATCCACCTACTCGTGCAGACTCTTTCGGATCTTGTCCGAGGTGTTGAATGACCGAGTCCAGTATGGAGATGGACGATTTTTACGGCAGACACGTAGATTTGCTTTCCTCTTCGTTTTTGACAATCTTCCGCCGCGGATGAGTGCAACGTTGTTCTCCCGCACGTGTAGTGGAGTACTTGGCTTGAATATAAAATGTTGATTTCTGCATTGATGTCTTCAGACAATTATTCCCTCGTCGAAACTGAAAGCAACGAGGAAACGGAGCTGGAAGTGAATGAACGCTGACGGGTGAGGTGAAGTGGGGACTGGAAGTTTTACCTATTTAATCAGTGACAATATTTTTCTGTGAAAATTCCTCCTGATTTTTTTCTCGAGACAGCCCAAGATAACGACATGTATGAGTAATGAGAGCTTTTCAACCTTTGTGACAAGGACTCCTCCATCCATCTGTATTCATCCGCTAGTTTTTAATTTGTACTTGCTTGCATGTGCGTGCAAGTGTGCGCGTGCGCGTCCATACGTACTACATCCCTTTTTGAGCGCAGTACGTCTTACTAGTGACGCATACATAACAAAATCCAAGTAATGCGACTTTCTCTTCTCGTTCATTGCAGAAGCGACCTCACAAAACGTCTTCAAACAGAAAAGTTTCACTTTTCTCAACAACTCCTTAAAAGTATTTCACACAAGACGTACAGTCTGAACATCATTTCATTGCTTTTGCTGTTTTGCATCTAAAAAAACAGCTCTTTTCCTTTGACCACTCCTACATCCCTGTCCCTGACCCAGTGCCCATCGGTAACCTCTTGGGCTGTCTGGCATCGCCACTGGCTGACCCACTGGGGCAGGTCCCGAAAGCCCAGCAACCAGAGCTTACAGTTGATAAGTATAGTCATCGAGCAACTCCGAACGTTTGCATTTAATCAATAAAAGCGTAATCAAAATCGCATTGCCGTAGAGAGTGAATTTAAGTAGGAAAGGGAAACTAATTTGTTTCTCCATTTACTATTTGGAAGGGTTCAGATTTCGGAATTAGGGCATAAGTTTGTCTTACAGCATGGATATTTAAATAAAAACCCAGATTTTTCCCGTCCTGGGGGGAAAACCCACGGCACTGCTCCTCACACATCTTCAAACCCCACGCTTGAATGAGTGTACTTGGTAATCATCAATGATGCACCTACCCCTCCGTGGGACTATCTTAGCTTTGGTTCACCACCTATGACGCGCCAAAGCAAAACAAAAGTAACAATATTAACTGGAACTTCCCTTCCTTTCCATCTTGTCTAAAACATACATAACAGCATCGACGCAGTTTCTGGTCACCATGCAGTGGCCTGTCACAGTCCACGAAGGCGCTGGTGCACTGTCTCTGCTTTTATGGGGTGTCCAAGTGTCCACAGACCGACGCATGAGGTGCAGACTCGGGGGCACTGGAGCCGCCAGAGTGTCTCTGAGGAAGTCTTTGACCCTTTGTTCTGTAATTTGAATGAAAATGCAATAAGTACATTTAAATAATTAGCATGACCACGTCTGAAACCACTACACATTTTGTAGTTTGCTATGTAGTAAAATGGTGACGGTTACACAGTGTCTAGTTTATATTCTTATTATATTTCATTATTTTCTGTTCTGTTCTTATTCTTCTCTTTCCTTTATTTCATTTCTAATTTCACGAAGGTTACAACATTCGGTCTAGCAAGCCTGGAGAACCGTTCTTTGCATCTGCCTTACTTGTCCTCTCTTTTCATCCCCGTCCACTCCACTTCCCTCCCTTCTCACTGTCTAATTCTGACCGTCTGTCTGTCCGTCCGTCTATCTGTCTGTCTGTCTGTCTCTCTGTCCCTCTTTGTCTCTCTTTGTCTCTCTCTCTCTCTCTCTCTCTCTCTCTCTCTCTCTCTGCCTCCCTTTATATTTCTTCATCTTCTCTCTCCACCCCTCTCTCCCTCCTTTCCAGCTCTCTGCTTGCCATTGCGCTCCACTGGACTTGTCCACGTGCAGGTGGATAACAAATTGAGATTTAATATCCTGTTTGATCTCCACGAAGCCCCTCCAAGAGAGGGGACCCCACTTCCGGAGCCCACGAGGCTCGCTTTGTCTTTCTTCCTTGAGCTCCCCCGACTCAAGACGAGAGGATTTTCTGGGAACGGTCTCGGCAGGGAATATTGCCTGCGCCTGGAGCCGGGCGCAAGTCTTTGAGGTGGGACTCTGCTGCCTGAAGTAACTTTCTGCAAGGGTTGCGTGCCTGCGTCTTCAGTCCTGCTCTGCGCTTTGTGGAGGTCCGTGACGTGGTGAGATGGCCATCCCTGGTCGTCAGACACCAGGAGGTATTTTGGGCCTTGATCAGTCCAAAGAAAGAATTTGCCGAGAATGTTCTTTCGTGCCTGTCGTGGTATATGTCACGAGGGGAATGTTGAATGTGGTCGTGTTTTATAGATTTTTGTTGAAAGGGTACGTTCCAGTTTTAGTTCGGTGGTGTGTTAATTTTCGTTGACGGTGTGGTCTTGTTTTTTCTGCAACGAATAAAGGTTTCCTTTAAGTGTGGTTTTGAAATTTTTGCTAGTACTTCATTTACTCCTGAAACTCTTAAACTCATGTCATAGTACTTAATATAGCACGCCCTAAACTTTTGCACGTGATTCTATGTCTAAACTTATTAAGTCATAGTTCCTAAGTGCTAATCAATAAACATGATGTATTTAGATCAGGCATTGTCCACCAAGTACACAATTAGTCTCCTTTCTAGGAACGATTGCATAATGTGCATACAGAGTTTATCGTGTGTCTATTTAATCGGTTTGCGAAGGGGAAACGACAATCAGGTTTTTTCCCGTCATGCAATTTCACTAGTGCCAGATCAATGAAAACCTGATTGAATGTCCTCTTTTCGAAATGAAAAACAGCATTCCATTTTCCCGTGAAAGAGTAAATTAGATGACATCAGCATGTTGACTTCAGTTGTCATGTACAAACATAACCACCACAGATAGAATGGAAACCAGAGAGGTTTGCTGCGAAATGAATTCCACATGGTCCACCTCTTGAAACTGTAACTAACGAATTTCAAAAGACTGGCCATTGCTACAAAGCTTGAGCATCGGTAGGGTACCTGACCACTGGCAGCACATGACTATTAATAGTATTGACATATTACACATTTAAAAACGGCCATCGGCTATTTCGAGAAATGAAATAAAAATTTAATTCCGCAGTTAAAAGCAGACGTACTTTTTAATAAAAGCATTCCATTGATGGAATAAGGATAGCAAATCACTCCCGAGTCAGATAGTCACGGTACATTTGGTTATATGAGCTGAAATGACTCATGGCACGAAACGCATCATCTACGGTCACATCATATGTGACCAGCCACGACAAAACCAGTGCTAAGTCCATTTTTGGACAAAATGGGGTTTTAATACTTTTGAATTCTGCATTCATTTCTGTTTGTTTTGATATAAGAATGAACAATGTGAGTTAATTAGAATAGGAGTTACAGGCATTTCAAGTTGGGTACTGAAGCAGCGGTCATTTTGAAAAAAACGGTCTCAGAAGATTTACTCTCTTCAGACATTAAACACCTTAGCAACGGTATTTCAAACTCCGTTTCCAAAAATAGCTGACCTTATTTTTCTTCGACATCCACAGAGCGGGAACGCCGAGAGAGCGGCCTTTCTAACGGTATATAACATGAAGGGGTTCTGCAAGGGTTTAGGTGTGTTTATTGCGGCTAAAATGAGGCAATTAACGCTAATTACAGGGAGCTTTTGAAACAACACATAACACAAAAATCTTTATTTTACCATCAAAATATAATTCTTCAAAATGTTTCCTTTACTGGCATGATAGTTTGAACCATGTAGAATCTATTTTCATTAAAAATTGAAAATCACCCAGAGTGACCCTCCCTGCCTTTTTTCAGTCGTAGCGCAAAATAGTGCCGCGCGACTTAGCACTGGTTTTGTCGTGGCTGGTCACATATATCAATAGGGAAGGTCGGATATGCCTAATAAGCAAACCAGAAAACTTTGAGCAATATTTATCCCGGCACATAATTTCCATGTTTTCTTTCTAGATGTCCGTCTTTCCCTCCTGATGGAGAAGTCAGGTTTACTGCAAACGAAGCAACATGCACACACCGACCACGTGAATGTGAAACAAGCCTCAGTTCCATTGATGATCATACGTCACATGAGTGACGTAGTCGAAGCAGCATTACACCTGCTTGTCGCGCAGACACCTCAGGTTCGATCCTCAACCAAAACCACTATTCTTTTGCGCATATCGTATACTGATTTTTGACGCTTAAGGATGGAAGCCCTTCATAATATTATGGTGGTAATTGGAAAGGAGCAAAACACATTGAAATTATCAAGTCTCTCAAATAGCCAGGTACTGATCGTAGCTGGAAATTCTGCGAAATACTGGCACCTGTGATACAGATTCCATTCCCGATGCTACCTGCATTACGTCATACGACAAGCTGGCGAAGAAATGGACCTGAAGGAGGATGCGAATAAATCATAAGTTTAAAAACCAGCGTGCGATATATTTACCATGGCAGATGTTCACCTAGTTCACATGTACGTTTCCATGCAATTTATGCATCTGAAGTAAGTTTCTGTAGTTGCAACATCGGTCTATGTCATTGCTCCCGTAAACACTGAGAGCTTTCCGACAATTTTTCCTCCCAAAAGGGTCGAAATAGTTGCGCAAAACTTTTAAACTGGATCTTTTCTGTTCATTCACTACATTGCAAATATCAGTCTCGATCAGTCTGTACTTCCGCTTTGTCTGTAATTTCTGTTTTCTTCTGTCAAAGTTAGGGGCGGTTCATGCAAAGCTGCCTGCTACAGAGGGTTGTTTACCTGTAAATATATTGATAAACCGCTGGCACATTTTGTGAGGAAACCGTGCTTATATGCTACACATGTAGAGAAGGGCAACACAATTTTTAAAAGCTAATTGTAATTGCAGATTTGGACTTCTCATCATCACCTCGAATTCTCATTTGAGGGAAGACATTTCCAATGATCCCAATGCATATATACATCTCGGTCAGAGTTTTTTTCTGGCTTATTTCGTTCCAACTTTGTGCAGGTCGGTGGAACCTACATCTCAGCTTCTCTTGTCGTGTAAGTACCAGAAGAAATGCCCACGTTTATTACGCATGCTGCTGTTGACAACGATCGGCGACAGCGTAATCGAGGGCTTTAGTGCCGAGGGTAGCTAGGTGACCCAGTCCTCCTCGTTGCGGTTGTCTGTCATAAACAGCCGTGGTCCGCCCCGCGGTAAAAGCCTTGCCCACGCCGCGTCGCGTCTGGCCTGTGATGGAGAAGCAGAGCCATTTTGTTCTACGTAGCCTGCCCTTTCCAGGTTTGATGTCGGGGCGAGCGGAAGCTCATTAAAAGCCTCTAAATATAAACCGCTCTCCACATCGCTTCGCCAACGTCCTCCATCTTTTGTTCCACTGACGGCGTGACAGTCTCTAGTCAACAAGCATGCCCTTTACGGTGATTTTGCCCCCCCTCTGTCTCCCATGCTTTAGCTGTTCAAAAGTCGATACCTACAAGAAGGTATTTGCGATGGACAAGATTAGAGAGAGGTATGTGGCAGAAAGGCGAACAGACAAATGAGCAGACAGACGAAGGAACGAAAGGACGTACGATTGGAGAAACGAACACATAAACAAACTATTTATATCTACGTCAAAAAGCATGTGCAAAAGTTCCCATTAACTTCCAGACTTTTGTCGACATGCAAGTAGAGAGCCCCCACAACCCAAGACATGAAAAAATGCCTCTTCTCTTTAAAATTGTTTTAAAGATTAACAGTTAGACAAAAACTACACGACTGGTTTAAGTTACCAGAGGAAATCATTACTCATTGTTTGTTATTGCATAAAACAAAACTGATGAATTATCAAGGATTTTTCGCAGGTGGATTAAAGCATTATGCTGAACTTGTAACAATGGCACAGGTGGAGGACATTAAAATATCCACCATTTCCATACAGAAAGCATATATGAGTCTACGTATTCATTATTGTTCTGAGCTAAACAGACCTTAATAATCAACAATAAAACTGCAGCGTATATTTCGACATGCGTGAGTTCAGGAATCACAACGGCGCCACGGTTTTGTTTCGTGGCGTTGTCGTCCTCTGCATGTCATGTTTCTTCATAATGTTTTGTCAATAAACGATGTGCTTCACTTTGAACCTTGCAGTCCGTCGTCCTTTCCACCGACAGTTTCTTTGCACCGTGCCCTATGGGTGGTGTACTGTTTAATGAAGTTGACAAAGTAGTAGTGAATGAGGATGATGACGACGAGGAGGAGGAGGAAGAGGATGATGATGATGATGATGATGATGATGATGATGATGATGATGATGTGATGATGACGACGATGACGATGCTGCTGCTGCTGCTGCTGCTGCTGATGATGATGATGACGACGATGATGATGATGATGGTGCTGCTGCTGCTGCTGCTGATGATGATGATGGTGATGATGATGATGATGATGATGATGATGATGATGATGATGATGATGATGATGATGATGATGATGATGATGATGATGATGATAATGATGATGATGATGATGATGATGATGATGATGATGATGATGATGATGATGATGATGATGATGATGATGATGATGATGATGATGATGATGATGCTGATGCTGATGATGATGATGATGATGATGATGATGATGATGATGATGATGATGATGATGATGATGATGATGATGATGATGATGATGATGATGATGATGATGATGATGATGATGATGATGATGATGCTGACGACGATGATGATGATGATGATGGTGATGGCGATGACGATGATGATGATGATGATGATGATGATGATGATGATGATGA